>JAMKCH010030206.1:0-21843 GCA_023653785.1 Ophioderma brevispina
GAGACAGGTAAGGTAACAACGAATCATGCCCGCGAATCATACATATTTTGCACATTCGGTCGGGCGTCATATTTGCGAAAAGGTTGAAACTCACAAAACAAATACGGGACCTCAATACGATTCTGAGTAATGAAAAGGGTAATTTTAAACGTGGGCAGCTCTGCAAGGTGGCTGCCGATGTTTTTTAATTTAAATTATAATGGAACAAATGACCTTCAAAATAAACGCCCCCCTTTTGAAAATGCAACGCCCCCGGGGCGTTTTATTAGAGATATACGGATATACGGTTAATTCACTCTGTCATTAAATTTTGGGGTTAAGAATAACTCTTTTGTGTGATTAGCTCTAATCCAATGCTGTCTAACTTATGGACAATACGAAGAGTGTGGTTGATCATCATTCCTAATTCGTTCTTTTAAGTCTGTTAAAATGGCAAGTTTTTAGCTGTTATTACCAATGGAACATTCATAATTTTAATGTTGAATATTTTGTTGCAATACCTGTCTTTTAAAAAGGGGGAAAATGGTGGTTGGGACTTGGCGATGCCATATTGGTGGTTCTGGATTCAAATGTACCGTGCCGTATTTTGTAGATAATAGCTCCTCAATTTGGTTAAATGGGCCATGCAGGTTACTTTATTTCTGGGATCATATCTGGGATCATATCTTACAAAAGGATTGACTCTACCGTTATGGAACCTTTTCAGGGACATTAGCTAATACAGCTATCATACCTTACAACAAATAATAAGTAGTTCACATGCTTTTGTTCAAAACTTATGGTGCCCTGTCACCAATTGTTCGTTTTTTTTGGACCACGTATTCTATAACACTAAAAAGGCGGAACAGGCTAAGACAATTTTTAACAAGGATATGGCGAGTGTCCAAAATGCTGTCCCACAGACAATATTCTTTAAAAGCGCCCCCCCTTGGTGGTGGATGGTTGACCATGTGAAACCGTTAAGCCCGATGTATACTTCACTATCGCTTCATCGCGCAATGCCGCGATTAACTTTTTACATCGCACTTACCTCGCGATAAAAGTCATGTAGTACTCCTAGCGATAAATGTCTCATCTCGAGGATCTTGCTGTTTATTTTATTGACAACCTAATTTTTGCCGAGTTGACACTTTGGATAACAATTTGAGAATTTAACTACATACCGTTTCTGTATTTTGGCGATATAGCGTTGAATTTCCCGAATGAGATCTAACAACTAGAATTAAGACGAGCGACATTATTTACGATAGGCCTACTAGGTCAAATTTATATTAAAATTTGTTAGCCAGTCCTGTTGATCAAGTAATAACAGGACTGATGTTGCCAACATACATTTGAATTCTGTACATTTTCTGGACTATTTTTGTATGTTTGACATTACTTTTCGCACATCTTCCGCATTTGCATGCCCTGGTTCTTTAATATATTGTTTAATATTGCCCATTTTTGATTATCCTTACCTACCTTCATTTGTACACTCCGTTGTACATTGGTTGACTATAGATACATTCCACATGTAGGATTCGCGCTCAGCATGAAATCAGGTGGGTAAAAATATTTCGTACTAAGGCACGAAAATAAAAACCCTGGTTTACGGGCCCCCGCCCACCTGCTTTTTCAGTTTTGCAGAATTTTCTTTTTTTTTATTTTTTTTTTTTCCAAAAATCATGTAAAATCACCTTTTTTAGCCCACAATTATCATTTTGGCAAAAAATTTTAGAAAATTTGTTTGGGTAAAATTTTTTTTTTTTTTAATTATAGTAAGATTTGTTTTCAGATTTTGGGGCTATTTTAAGTCCAATTTTGGAGCTCCAGAAAATAAAAAAAAGAAAACCTTCGCCCGACCGACCGACCTTACTCGAAATGTCCGCTCGCACCCGTAAAACAAGGATTTTTTTTTTTTCGCGTCGCCTACCGACGAAACAGTTCTTTACGATCCTTAAAAAAATCATTGGGCCTCATGATCATACTCATGATTTTTCGGCAGCTACATCACAGCTTATTATAATTGGCCATTTAATGTGGTATTTCATTGGATAGTATTGTTGTTGATTATACAGCTGATAGTTAGATTTTTAAGAGCAGGTTTCGGCTTGGGTTTTCACATTAGGTCATCGCCCGACCTTTGTTCCTAGAACAACCGCCAATCAGAGGAATTTCGCGGTCCGCGATAATCGCCGAGAGTTGAACAAAATTCAACTCTCCTCCGCGCAGGCTCAAAAACCATCGCGCGATAGAAATTCGTTCGCCGAGCAATAAAAAATCGGGGTCAAATTCCTTCGCACCGCGTATCATCGCGACGCGAACGTGGTATTATACTCGGGACGGGCTTTACTCACGGTAGTGAAAGTTACAACAGAGAGAGATATGAGATACATTGGACCTTTTTAAGTATCAATTTCAGCAATTGGGACTCAACTCCTTCATGGTCAGGTGATAATCACAATTCTCCATAGCCTTACACATTAGAAACCGGGTCACACACTTTTTCTGAATAAAGCTATATTTTCCTTAATAACTGTGTATACCTCTGGAAAAAGGGCAAAACCATGAAGGAGTTTGAATCACATTGCTGAAATTTGGTACACATAAAGGTCCACATAAATATTCTCTGTGTGTGTTGTAAATTTCAATACCTTGAGTAACTGTTCACAAGGTAAACAACCCACCCAAAAGGGGGCGCTGTTTTTAACCCGCGTTCTAATGAGCATTTTTGTAACAAAAAACTCCCGCAGGGGGGGTGGTTACCACCCCCCCTAAAGGTTTTTTAAAAAAAATAAAAAAAATCTGTAAAATTTGGTACACAAAGGATAGCTTAGAGGTCCTTCTTTCCATTGGGACCAAAAATAGTATAAATTCCCATTATGACGTCACCATGACGTCATATGTTGAGGAAAGTACGAAAATATGAATATAGGTGGAAATTGATATTTCGCCATTTTTAGGCAACTCAAAACCCCTATTATAGCTTCTAAAATGAGGTATTATAAAACTAGTCATTTCCCATACAAGTAGAGTCAAAAACCGCATTGACAATCTGATTTTTCTAACCTTTTTGGCGAAAATGATTTTTCACTGTGTGTGTCTATGGAAATGGCAGTTGTGCTGACATGCAACCTGTTATGACGTCATTTTTTGTGACGTTAATGCTAGGAATGTTGGTAATCATTGGTATCAATGGAAGAGGAGGACCATAGAGCGATCTATGCGTACCAAAATCAAGTGTTCTGTGATGGTGTTCCTGTGTTGTGTTGGCATTTGGTAATTCTCTTCCGGAGGGGGGGGGTGGTTACACCCTCCCTATTGATCACTTTGGGGTCACACTGGATCTACCCTCTACCCGGTGGAGTGTTTTTGTTTTTGGATTTTCATTGCAAGGAGCAGAACATGTCAATTGACAATTACCATTAAATAATTAGGCACCAAAAAAAGGGGCGTATTGTCGCAATGCCGGGGAAAAAAACCCTGAAGGGGGGTGGTAACCACCCCCCCCCCTTCGGTAGACGAGGTTAAAGCAAATATTTGTGTGTAGGACCCACTTCGGGCACTTGGCATATCCTACTTAAAAGTTTGCTTTAAGCCTGTTCCTTCCTCTGTGGTATAGATATATACCCAGAGATAACATACACATAATTCGAGCATCTTCTGGACATTTGATATGGGTACCTGCCCCCTTGAAAATTAAAAAATAATTCGTTAACTAGATTTGTGTTTGGGTTCCTGTAATTACAATGGGGGTAAGATATCTGTTTTTGTTGACAGATCTGAAGATTGAGCAGAAGTTACTTTGAGTACCAATTTTCAGCTTAGCACCCTTTCCAATCTAAAGATATGAGTCACTGAAAAAAAAAAAAAAATATCAATGTGTCGCGAGTCGACTAAAGGCGGATCCCGACTAATTTTTCAACAGGCTGTAATTTCTAAACGACTGGGACTACAGGGCTAAATTTTTCTGTAGGTTCATTATACCCATAGAGGAACAATTTGATGGATTTTCATCAAAATCTGAGGGTATCACCTGGGGATTTTTCTGAAAATTAGGTGAATTTGCATGGAATGAACCCCCAGGGCTACTGTAGCTTAGGTTATAGAAATGGAGATAGGCACCGCCTTATGTGCTATTCAGCACAGGAAGGACCTCGACTTCCACAAAAATTATAAGCAAGGTCGACAGAGTACATAACTCTCATGATATTTCCTACTATAAATAGAGCAAACTCAAAGGTTGCACAGTGATACATTTGCACCCTTACTAAATTTCTATGTTAAAGTCAGTGTACCAAATCCTGTTTCATATGTTTTTCAGTGATCTGTCATATCATATTTCTATCCTCATCACATAATACCCAAGAATCCACTCATGATAAAAGCAGACACCTAACTGACATTCAGAAAAACAAAATGTTTAAATCTCAATCTAAATTTGAAATAAGAAACTTGAGCAACATCTCGCACATGTTACAGTAACACAGAATATTTCAATGTCTCTTCTCTACAGAGGATATTCCAATTTATTCAACACAAAATGAGGGACCTCCTCTAGCAAAAATCTGTCTTCTGCACTCATATCTATGTATTTCTTTCTTCCATATTCTGAAGTTCCAATAAGGTAACTTTCTCAGTCAAGTGTCTGAGATAAATGTTTAAATCATTTTTGAACTAGTTTAAAGGCACTATCAGTGACCCAACTGAAAGCATCAATATATTTTAAATTTGCAGGAGTAGCTTAAAATGGAGGATAAATCTGTAGTAGTATTAGTAGTAAATCCAAAGGTTTAAATCCGGTTTTGTCCCCGTGAACAGGGGTGGCTGGATTCACCTCACACTCGCGGCAACCACCCTTACTCCCTCCTTCCACTTCGCCCAATTCAATGCATCCTCCATCCTCAACCCAACCCTCCTACTCTCCTCCTCCACTTGCTTCTTCCAAGTCTTCTTTGGATGTCCTTTTGACATCTTTTTTAAAGTAAAAAAAAGTTGCAGATATCTGCCTCTTTGACTCACACTGGGTCAAATAGCACACTACCTCAAACCCTACCTCCAACCTTAATCCAGACATGTCTTAATCCTAATGCTAATCCTCAACCTCCTCACAGTAACTTGCCTGCAATACAGCCTGAGCAAAAAAATGAGCAAGTCAAGGCAATGTGCTCCCAAATATTTACCCTGCAGCTAGGATTCAAGAAACATTCTCACTTTCACGGAAGTGACAGTTAACGGAAAACATGTTTTTCACACGAAAAACAGCAAACATACCTGTTCAAGTTCGAACATTAACCAAATCATCATCATTGAAAACATATGCAACATCCGCCACAAAAAATCCCAACCTCTCACATTGGAGCATCTGTATTCAATACAAACTACAAATCACTCCAGATATTTTTACATCTTTGCTTTCATTTTTATCATCATTTCCTATTCCGCAGCATCCACTGAACCGTATCTGCTTCATTTTTCATTCTCTCTCTTGTCTATCTATATTCATCGAACACAACAAACTAAACGTTATTGACCCCATGAGTTTTCTTGTTCTGTTTACACTAGCGCTCTATGATACGCATCACTCGGCATTGACTCCATTCCGTCTGCGTGTGCGTACTGCAAATTTGTCAGCAGCCAGGTCTTGCCAAATGTCAGGCTTTCAAATACAACCATGTGTGATCCCCACGTGTCTGTCAGACCTTTAGAATGAGAATCCAAAGTAAAAGCATAGTGTATACAAGGAAATTCCCAAACAAATGTTAAACATTACTAACATGTGACCTTTATGAGGACATGTTGTTATACTAAGTGTTGTCAAATTGTACCAAAAACTAAGACTTGTTCAAACACCAATATCATATTTCACATAATTATTGACAAATTATTTCTTCTGCAAATTTGAGCATATTGAAGAGTAATGATGTGGAAATACAGGCCTACGAAGATTACATCATTATGAGCCTACCACTAGTTTGCATATCTGTTTATTAAAAGATTCATAGAAAATACATCTTTTTAATTTGCAAAATGTGCAGATGATAATGTCCTATCTTACAAAGATATGTTCAAAAGTTACAAAGTGGATTTATTTATTGTTTCTATAACCCCTTGAGGCTATGTGCCTTTCAGTTAGAGCATTAAAGGCTGGGGAATCAGAGACTTTCGAAATATATTTTTTGTGTAATAATGAAAAATAGGCAACTAGAACTAAAGATAGTAACCTGTAAAATGAAAATTCCCAAATTTGAGATGAATCGGGATTTTTAGTTTTGATGCAGTAACATTTAGGCCTATGTGTAGTCAGTACTATCCCATACTAACTGTGTATAACAAAAATTTCGGATCCGGAATTTTATAACAAAGTTTGATTTTCTATATGAAGGAATTCGATTAAGCTTAGCAATTTCACACAGTGATTAGTATAGACATAGCATTATGCCCTGCCAAAACACAATTATTTTTTGGAAATTAGGGCGCCCTCCTCGGAAATCTCTGAGTCGCCTTTATGGTTAATTTCTGGGGGAACATGGCCATATTCAGGGGAGAGTGGCCCACTGGTTAAGATATTTGCCTTTGAAGCAGGAGGTCCCTGGTTCAAACCCCGGTAGGGCCATTAACTGGGATTTAATCTGGTATAAAATTCTGGATTTAATTGGTAAGAGAGCTATTAATTAAACCTAGAGTTCCGCTCTCCCTGTGGTTCATTTGGACTTGGGCAAATGAACCATGAGCATATCCCATCCTTCAGAGGGGACATTAAGCCGTTGGTCCCATGTAAAGAGAGTCATACCTGTACATGTATATCACCCCTAATTGTCCCAAGCTGTCCTGGTCAGTTTCGAGGGATACCCCAGTAGAGTGGTTAACCACTTTTGGGTATACCTCTGATGCCAGGGCTCGGTCCTCTAAATTGTAACAAATAAATAAATACATCATATATTTCAATAACCAGTTGAAATGCACTTTCCAAACATTTTACCTCAAGCCCCCCTCAGCCCTACCACAATTATTACCCCGTTGATGATTGGCTCAAAAATCATGTCCTAAGTGCCACTGTGACCAATGGGCAGGTCGACAGTGTCCAATATGACAAACACATATATTGTCCTTCTTCAAGATGTTGTGTGAATAACAATAATAATAATAATGGACATTTATAAAGCGCCAGACTCCGGCCCGAAGGTCGCTCACTGCGCTGTTGCCTAATTATTATTACGCTGCCATCAGGAAATCGTCACAATCATTTCGCCTACAGGTCGGCAGCCGGTCAAGCGCACAAACCTACCAGCACTTCGATTGTAACGTTGCCCATAACAGCTCCCCATATTTCGCTTGGGTAGACGAAGCAATTGAGATTAAGTATCTTGCTCAGGGACACAAACACGTTGACCACAGTGGGGCTCGAACTCACAATTTTAACGGTCTAATGATCACGAGTCCTGCGCTTTTCCACTAGGCCACACATGCTCTCACTGAATGCAAGGTCCTAAGTGTAATAGCTGCCATGTGATACATCTCTGAGCTGTCATGTATTAGGATAACTCAATTTACCTTTCCTTGAGTCAGTGGCTCTTGAAATGGATCTCTAAGCAACTGTGTCACCTGAAGAACCAATTCAAGAGCCACTGACCCAACACTTTGCATAATTGTATATTTGATGGTAATTTCTGACAACTGGCAGCTATTGCACTTGCAATCTTCTTGCATTCATATGACAATATAAGTATCTTTAAAATTCTACACTTTGATCCAAACCTACTTGGCATCTGGTTACCACTCTAAGCAATTAACAATAATATTTCAATTTTAAATACTTAATATCAATATTTTCAAGATGCGACTCATTTACCTAGATCATGCTACTTCTAGACAATTACAATTTCAAAAGTCAAGCATACTTTCTATTAAAGACACTATCAGTGATTTACCCGAAAGAGTAAAAATATTTAAAATTTGCAGGAAATGCATAAAATTGAAGGATAAGTCTGTAATAAGTTACTTTTTCCAAGTGAAGAATTGCCAGAAAAGGAAGAAAACGGCGGTCTTCAAAGATATGACTCTCCATTCAATTACGTGTTGTATTAAGTGTCCGTTCGGACAGTAATGACTAAAATATCCAATTTTGTGCTTACTAAGTTGCTTCTGGTCTTATCATTTGCAGGGTATGTTAGGGTACCCGTACTTGTTACAGACATGTAAAAATCTGATTTTTGATGATTTTTTTTAATTTTATGATTTAGCAAATCACTGATAGTTCCTTTTAACATCCTCATGTGGACACACTAATGCCCATACTAATATCATAAATCTCAGGCCCTGCGGAGCAGTTATGAAAGTGGAGGACTGAATTAGTTATGATCCTCCAGCAAAGCAAGCAGAGTGTCCTATGGTGGGGGAAATTTTCATCAAAAGAGCAGATCTTTCATCTCATTTAATGTCATGGTAAAAGAGTGTGTGTTTGGGGGGGGGGGGGGTCTGAGTCCCCTTAAAGGCACTATTAGTGATTTGATAAGAAAATCAAAACAATCATCAAAAATAAGATTTTGGCAATCGTCAAAATAAGATTTTTGGATGTATGCAATGAGTATAGGTAACCTTACATACCCTGCAAGTAATAAGACCAAAAGCAGCGTAATAGAGACATACCAGATATTTTAGTCTTTATTGTCCGACAGACACTTACAAAACACGTATTGAACAGGCATTTGTATCTTTGAATACTGCTGTTTCTTCCTTTTCTGACACTTTTCAGTTGAAACAATACTTCTACTGAGCTTTATCCTTCACTTTGAAGCTAATCCTACAAATTTTGAATATTTTTAAAAAAAAAAAACACCCCCCAAAAAAAATTAGTGACTTTTCTGACACATGCTAATTTTTATAACAGTGAAAACAGCATAGGCCATACACGATACTAACAAAATTTAACATATGCCTTGCCCCCCCCCCCCCCGGAAATATGTGTGCCCCCGGAATTGTGGGCACCCCTGAAAAAAAAAAGCTGGTTACGCACTGAGCCCCACTGCTGAAAATAATTGGCAATCTTTCAAATAATGCACATCCAAGTTCTTAACAGGTTCATTTCTTAATTCCTGCACCTTTCTTCAGTTTGGTTCATGGATATTGTTGAAAAAAAATTATTTTTCAATGGCAGTTGATTTTTGAGGGTCAGTTTTTTTGTGTCATGAGCAAACGTTCATACCACAGTGTCCCACAAGCCACCAGCCTTATTTTCTTTTGTATAACAAAACAGCAAGCATATTTTTTTTATTTTTTTTATAGTTTGATATGTCAGAGATTTTGAAATATATTTTTGGTGTAATAATTGAAATAGCTCACTGACTAAAGGTAGTCACCTGAATGCTCGATTTCCAACGTTTGAGATGAATCGGATTTTTCGTTTTTATGCAGTAAACACGTACGATAGATAACATGCATATGAAATACTGTGTAAAACAAAAATTCCGGATCCTGACTTTGATAACAAATTTTGATTTTCTATATGAAGGAACTTGGGAATTTGGGGAGCTTAGCTGTTTCACACAGTGATTAGTAATACGGACAAAAATTATGTATATGCAAAAACCCCGATTTGTTTGAAATTGGCGGCGCCCCATCCCTCGTGAAACTCCTCTGAGTGCCTTAATTATGATAATTTTCATCAAAAGAACTGCTTATTGTTTGCAAAGGTCAACAGAATGCCTAAGATGGTCTAATTTGATTTTGAAAAGTGTTGTGGGGTTACACACCAAGGACTAAAAGTTAAATTTGTAATAATAATACTAATTACAGGTTTAATGTCATCTCAAATTGTGGCCGTAGGCCCAAATTGCTAAGACTTACAATTAATTAATAACCATACAGAAACAATGCAACTTAGAGGCAGCAGCTAAACAGCGCCATAGTGCACTTCAACGACCTTTACGAACACACGAAAGGGAACACAGTGCAGCTTTCATGTTTCCTTTGCCCATTTCAATGAACCATGGAGAAGTGGTATTCAGGTTTTAATCAATAACTGTTATACAATTCAATTCCAAATTGAGTTCCTGAATTAAAATCCAGCAAGTGGCCCCCACTGAGATAGAACCGAGGACCCTTTGGGTCCAGAGTAAGCGTTGCTACCACTTAGAACCATCCACTTTCACACTTTCTCTGTTGTTGTTTCCAACCGAATTACAATTTCAGAATTTCCTTGCAGGAAAAAATGAAATCTGCACGTAAACTGAGCCCACACATAATCACTTGCCGCATCTCAACATGTGTTTCGGTAAGTCAGCGGACAAGGCTGTGATTCATGAATGCGTCTACTAAAACCACCTACGTAATACGTAACAAGATACAATTATCAATAAGCTATATTAACTAATTTGCAAGTGAATAGTGCAGTATGAGAACATGAATATTGATTGCATTTTCCTTTCTGCTGAAATGGAAACCACCACAACATCCTGCATTTAACATGTGCTAGGACAACGTGGGCTTGCCAAGGGTTATCTGGCATTGCCTACACCATAGGGAAAGCAACAGGATATTAGATAAGTGGAAGTTTCAGAAATGTCATCTGAGTTCTTTAAGCACATTGATCTTGCCTTTATTCTCTTTTTCCTCCACCATTTCCACCTTTCCTTTCATTTTATTGGCTTGATTTATCAGAGTATACAATTTTATTAAAGGGGCATTCATGATCCACAACCTCATCTGCCTGACTTACCTACAAGAAGCCTTAGTAATCCATGTGTACCTATAATCGTATGTGCAAATTTGGTCGTATCTTTAAGAAATTTGCAAATTTGTTCTTTTTGTCCGTAAACAGACAGAAATTAGAGTGGCCTATGGGACCATGGAAAACAAGCAATTTCACATAACACAAAAAACATCCACAAGATTGAAATCTAAAATTTTGGACATAAGCATATCTCAAGGATATTCAAGTGAACCATGAATAAAACAGAAGGTGCTGGAATCACAAAATACACCTTTAAATGGACGTTTGCTTTTCAGAGTTTTACAAAAGTTAAAAAAATATTTAGTTTTGAACAGTTCAAATGAAAGCCTTATTTCCTAATCATGTGTAGAAACAACACACAACACAAACAGAAACACTAAAACATAAAATTTTCAAAATGAATAATTTGCAACAATATAGCATCCATGTTGTACAAACAAGAATGCCCACATCAAGTTCAGTCATTTAGTGAATTTTTATTTCAAACTCAAAAGATAACTAGAATTTCGCGGTTCTCGGCTTTCTACGTTTCAGGTTTTGCTGGTTAGTTGGGGACTGGTTGGGGCGGGGGGGGGGCCGCGGGAGGCTGGTAAATTGTGGGTTGCCAGTGGGTTCATGTTGGCGGTGGTTGTGAAGCTTCTGTTCAGAACCTTATCGGTCGCTCTGAGCCATTTAATTTGTATGTTGAATTGAAGCAGACGTTTTCCTGCAAGTTGTTTAGATTGTTTGAATTGATGTCAAAGATGAATTGTAATTCCGTGGCTGCATGGTCAGGCGACTTGCAAGTTTTTTAGATTGACTGTTGACTGGAATAAGTTGGAGCATCTATCTTATCTATCTTCCAATCATTACATCACTCAGTAGTAGAGTATTGTTGTACTAGGTGAAAAAAGTGCTTGGTCACAGGAACAAAGATCAACAAAGTGTGCAGGAAGAAAAGACTGGTGCAAGTAAAAAGAAGGTTCGTGTGGCTAGCTAGCGGAGTGTGAGTGGCTTCAGGCGACTCCAGAAAATCTCCAGTGACTAAGCTGAACCCAGTAAAGCTGGTAGGGGTGTTCCAGATGCAGAGACACTAAACAAATCGTGTGTAAGAGAATTCTACATGTACAGTGGTATGGGTGAAATGTTGGTGGTGCCCCTAGTTTGCTTGGTCTTTATATACACACATGCAAAGTTGTAAGGTGCAACGGAATGGATGTCCAGAATTGAAGCTGTAGTTTTCTTGACATTGCTTGAATATGATGCCAGGGGTTTACACATAAGCAATTTCTTCGCGAAAAACAATCCTTTCGTTTTTGTTATTTAATTATATTATTTGTTTATTTTGATTTTTAATTTATAATGTATTATTTTATTCATCGGGTTTATGTTGTTTTTAATTATGTAATTGTATATGTGTTCATTTCTTATTTCTTATTAGTTTTTATTTACCGATTTTAGTCATCTTTAATTTGTTTATTTTCAAGTTTTTATTGTAACGATTTACTTATTAATCATTTGTGTTGATTTTATTTTTTTCTAATTTTTTTTAATTTTCATTTCGATATTTGCGTTATAATGTATAGGTATTTAGTCACATTTTTGGTTTTTAATTGTATTTGTTTATTTACTTATTAGCATCTTATTTGTAGTGTTAAGTATTAGGTTATTTTCATTTTAACGATTTAATTAATATTGTTGTGATACGGCTTTGATTTATAATTTTAAATACTTTTTATTATCTCTGTTTAATTTTTATTTCTTACCATTTTGGCTTTTATTTTTATTATTTGTCGTTTTCTTTATCATTATTGTTGTACTGATTTTAAAAATTTATTTGGTTCCATTATTTTATTCATTTTTATATTCTATTCCTTTCAGGAGAAGGCGCTATATAAATATCTGTTATGATGTTATTATTTTTTTTTATTTTAATCATTTATTTAATGATATTCTACGATTAGGGTACACAGATTTATTGGTTATTTTTAAAATTATTTTATTATTTTCTTTTCCATTCTGTTTTTTTTTTATTTTTTTTTTTTATTTTTTGATTATTTTTTATTTCTAATCTGTACTGATTTTTTCTTTAAAACTAAAAAATTAAATTTGTTATTTTATTCATTTTTATTGGGTTAATTATTTGTAGGCTTAGGCCTTAGTATGATTTGTGATTGTCATGTGCGAAAAAAAAAACCATCTCTGTTATACCAAACATTAAAAATTTCTAAAAATACAATAAATGAAATAACACCCCCCCAAAAAATAAAAGCAGCCGAAAGTGGGATTCGAAACCAGACCAACAGGTCCTTCTAAAGAATCATATCTGAGGAATCAATTGAACATGCTCTGAAGAACCATCAAGGTATAAACAAACCAGAGAAAGCTGGCCCAACCATTTCAGGTGCCACTAGCTGTGTAACGTTTCGCTAGTGTTACCGCAAACGCAGTCTTGGTATTTTCAATGTAAACACGTATTACTCCGGGGTATTAATATGCTGATCTTCAGAGAAAGAGGTAATGCGAGATACAGTATTTATCATCTACAAAAATATTTAGCTAAAAAACACGAACTACTATCTATCATCTACAAAAATATTTAGCTAAAAAACACGAACATCGGCCTCATGATCATTGGGGGAAATTACTACGGCCGATCCTGGCCGATCTTCAGAGAAAGAGGTATTGCGAGATACGTATTAGTCTCTACAAAAAATATTTAGTTAAATAACCACGAACACCTATCTCATCATCTACAAAAAATTTCAGCTAAAAAAAACAGGAAACATAGGCCTATATGATCATGGGGGAAAATGACACCAAATTATAATTCGTCCTTCGAGATTCGTCCTCGGAACTACAACAATGATATTCATTGGTTAATTTCGTCAAAAAGCTCTTCCAGGTAACCCCCCACTATTTAGCTGACACGTAATAGCCGGGCACGACCACAACCAATAGCTACGAATGGAGTTTCTAGTCAGAGCAACCTTGGCCTGCCCGCTATTACCACAATGGAACTTACCCAACTACCATACGTTACAAATCGCCCGAGGGGAAACCATCACTAATTTCCTTGTTTGGCAGCAATATTTATTTTCACTACAAATACGAGATTTAAAACAAAATCCGCTCTCTAGAAAGCGCAATTTTCCGATACATCTTTAAGCAGTGATAGACTGATCTCGTACATACTTCAAAAATACGTAAACAAACCCAAAAATTTCCATTAAATAAAAACAAACAAATTTTACAAAAACACAGTTTTTTCCTAAAAAAACTTGAAGCTAAAGAATTACACACAACAATTTCTAAGGGGTCAAACACCAGCATAACAGTAATTTGCCATGTACCATTTTCACGGCGAGATTGCCCGACATTTACGGAGATCCGCGAACAAAATTAACAGCCCCAAAATGGCCCGAGTAAAGTAATATACTGGTGCTACGCGACCGATATTAATCAAACATTTCATCTACCCAGATAAGTCCATGATCCATGACACGTCTGTCACCAACAAGATAATGTAAGCATATTGCAATGCTACAAGACTGATATGGTCTCATCTGTCTGTCATTTGAATTTGCAGTTTGAGCTATAATCACAAAAACTCAAAAGAAAAACCTCATTGAAACAACTTTTTTGTACATTTTGGCAGCCTTGTGTATCAAGTTATTGGATTAGTTATTAGAAAAAACAAAAAAACTCATGTTGGACATAACTTTTACATTTTTAATTTTAAAGGGTCCTTTTACTTCAAAGCGTATATTGGTTCCAAATACTCTTCCACAATAATGCTGTTACAGAGAGAGATCTGGGAGGGGGAGAAGGGGGTGATAGAGAAAGAGAGGTGTTGTGAAAAAATAGCAAAATTTTGTTTAAATTCTCACACAGCAGTTTGTCCGTGAATGTGAGGTGAATACGGCCCACCACCCGTGACGAGGATAAAAAACGGATTTACAAAACTTTGGTTTTAGTAGTAGTTTAGTAGACATGGTTAGAGGAAATAAGGCACACTATTTTCCCTTAGGTACTGGCTACAGGCCTATCACCCCTCACGAAGATTTGTGTTATTACACCTCACGTGTGACTCTGGTGACGAGGTTGTAGGGAAACAGTTCCAATCCTATTTCCTTGGGAAATGATCGCGTAATAGGAATAAAGCCAATGAAATAGATGATTATGTTCATGAATATTCATGAGGTTAATAATAATAATGCTATTTAAAATGTTTTGAGTCCTTAAATTCTGACTCAGAGGATTTCCCAAAGATGCAACCCCTCAATTTCAAACAGTCCTGTTTTATATATGTCTACCAGGGAGCGAGGTAAAAAAAAAACTGGAAACCACCGGATTGTGTCCGCCATTTTGAGTTTTTAAATACTATATATATAACGTATGTGATATCATTCGGAAAGCCTATTTCATTATCTTTAATTAATTTGCTGCAAGATAATTCCAATCGGTTAAGTATAGACCAAGTACAGTCTTTTGAATAAAGTCGTCCGGTTTACACCCTATCCACGGATCCCATTTGACATGAACGGCACCAGACTTACAAATGTGATTCCGTGGACAGTGCAGAAAAACCGACTGTTGATTCAAACGACTGTAACTCGATCTATACCCAACCGATTTGAATTATCCTCAGAATTATCTTTGCAGCAAATTAAAGATAATTTAACTAAGCGTTAGATGATATAACATATGCTAGATATATGTTACTTGAAAATTCAATGGCGGACACATCAGGGTCAAGTTTTTTTTTTTGACTCGCCTGTATATACTTGTTGTTTATCCACATCACTAATCACTATGTAATAAGTAAATTCAATCGAATGCCTTCATATAGAAAAAATCACAACTTGTAATCAAATTTGGATCTGGAATTTTATATAAGAGTATCTTATGGTACTGTTATACTTACACATAAATTTACTACATGAAACAACAAATCTGACTCATCTCAAACTTTGGAATTGGCAATTTAGGTTGGTGTCTTAATTTTATAGTTGGACTTTTAAAATTTCTAGTACACAAACAAATACATTTCAAATCATCTGAGTCTGCCTTTAAACATTACCCTTCAACTTTGAATTATCATCATCATTCCCAGAGGGCAAGATCCATTTCTCCATACTCTGATGTATTTATAGGGAAAGGTCACTGACTTAAAGTGCCCAAGGAATGAGACTACCAAATCTTTTGGTGAAGATTTACATGAAAGTAGGTCCACTTTATAATGCATAAAAAAAATCAAGCCAATATGGTGCAAAACATACCCCTTCACCATATACGTTTCTTGATTTTCTCCAAAATTGTCAATAATGAGAGAAAAAACAAGCTTCAGAATATTCAACGAGTTCACTAACTGGTCGGTGTCGTAGCAGCCTTCGAGGTCATAGTCGGCACACCGTGTCTGGCAAATTATTTATCAATTTGGAGTAGCTTTTTGCATTGGGTATAGTGTATGTGATTACGATCTGTGGGCAATATTTATTACACAGTATCTGGGCAGTCTCATACAAGGCCACTTATGGATGCTTGCACTAGTGTCAGCCACTAATGCACCAAGCCCTGTTTACGAGTCGTAACGCGATGATAGTCATCATATTCTACAAGTCCATATTACATTTTATAGTTACGCAAAGGGGCTTTTTCAGTTAAAACAAGACAATTTTGCCGATGGTAAGTTAGGTAGCCCGTTTATGCAACAGAAGAAATCAACACAGAAAAAAAAGGAAGATTGCAAATAGCAAAATGGTCACACTGCATGTCAACAACTTCATCACCTTGCAATTCATCAGTATTTTGCACTCTACACAAAAATTTAGCAATTTTTAAAATTAAAACTGCCGTCAAACTACCAAAAACCATTCGTTCCATATGAACAAAAACTATTCCCTACTTCAGATACTAAAAACGGTGAACTCTTTGAAATACTCAAAAAAGCAATCTCTTCTACTGACCAGGCAGAGACAGGACAATAAAATACAGAAGTAAAGACTCAACTCTTTTAAATATTAGAAAAAAAAAAAAACAAAAAACTCACAATGTTCCTGTCTTCCCGACTCATCTTTGCGGATTATTTATATATGATTGCCATTCAGGAAGAGATCCCAGCAGAGAATATTTTTATACAGATAACCAACCAGGACTTTTAGACTTGGTCACTCTGTATTTCCTACTTTTTAACGTTTGTATATCACATTTTAAGCCAATACTTAGTGAGAATTGTTACAAAATTCACAGCAATTGCCGGTGACGGTTAATCAATTATTAAAAGAACTAGTACTCTGAATCTTATTAATGACACATGGTTGCAAATATAAAGGGAATACAAAATACCTAGTGCACTAAGATATAAGATATGAAACATTCCGTTGAACATGAATTAGTATGATAAATGCAAATAGCATCCCATCTGATGCAGATGCCATTTCCAAGTTCTTACGGAAGATCTAAGAAATATGAGAACAAAATTAGTGTGGTAAGTAAATAAAAAAAAATACACGTCGCGGTTCCGAACCGCTAAATCCCCTTGCGGGAGCGGTTTACAAATTTTTAAATATAAGCTGCAAATACCCCCCGTAAACCCCCCCAAACCCAAAATCCCCTTAAACCCCCAACACCCCCCCTACACCCCTGCCCCCCCCGGCCCTCCCCGGTGCCCCCCCCGCCACCCCCTCGACCCCCTCCCGCCCCCTTAAGCCCAGACAAACCCCCCTTAACCGAACACCCTTTAAACAGGACAAACCCACCTTAAACCCCCACAATCCCCTTAGCCCCGACAACCCCCCCTTAAACCCCGACAACGCATGTGCAACGTCCGCGCAATGCAACGCACATGAGAGCATGAGCCGTGCATCTGTGTGAAAGCTATGCGAATGCAATTAAGCGTATAATGGAAACAAAACCCTTAACCCAAAACCCCCTAACCCAAAAAATCACCTTAAACACAACAACACCCCCCATTAAACCCGGACAACCCCCCTTAAACCTGGAAAACCCCCTTAAACACTCGTGCAAGCCACCTTAAACCACAACAAGCCCCCGTAAGCCCAGACAACCCCCCTTAAACCCGGACAAACCCCCTTTAAACCCAGACAACCCACCTTAAAACCCCAACAATCCCCCTTAAACAAACAACCCCCTTAAAGCTGGACACCCCCCTTAACCCGGACAAACCCCCCTTAAAACTGGAAAACACCCTTAAACTCGTTGCCAAACCTTAAACCACAGCAAGCCCCTTAAGCCCAGAAAACCCCCCCTAACCACGGGACAACCCTTTAAACCCGGACAACCCACTTAAACCCAAAAAACCCCGGAAGGCAGACCAACACCCCGGAAACCAGGAAAAAACCCTGGAAACAACCAGACAAGCCACAGGATAACATACAACAAGCCCCCGGAAAAACCCCAACAACCCCACTTAAACCTGGACAACCCCCTTAAACTAGTGCAACCCACATAAACTCACAAAACAAGCCCCCTTAAGCCAAGACAACCCCCCCTTAAACCCGCGACAACCCACTTTAACCGGACAACCCACCTTAAACCCACAATCCCCCTTAAGTCCAGACAACCCCCCTTAACCGGACAACCACCTTAAACCCAGAAAACCCACCTTAAAACCCAACAATCCCCGCTAAACCCAACACCCCCTTAACGATGGACAACCCCCTTATACTCGTGCAACCCACCTTAAACCAAAACAAGACCCTTAAGCCCAGACCACCCCCCCCCTTAAACCGGACAAAACCCCTTAAACCCGGACAACCCACCTTAACCCCAAACAATCCCCCTTAAGTCCAGACAACCCCTTAAACCCGGACACACCCTTTAAACCCAGCCAACCCCCTTAACACCCCAACAATCCCCCTAACCCACAAAACCCCCGTAAAGCTGGACAACCCCCTTAAACACGGAGAAACCCCCCTTAAACCTGGACAACCCACTTAAACTCGTGCCAAACCCCAACTTAAACCACAACAAACCCCCTTAAGCCCAGACAACCCCCCCTTAAACCCTGACAACCACTTTAAACCGGGACACACTAAACCCAAAATCCCCCTTAAGTCCAGACAACCCCCCTGAAACCCGGACAACCCCTTAAAACCAGACAAACCACCTAAACCCAACAATCCCCCATAAACCCAACAGCCCCTTACGCTGGACAACCCCCCGTAAACCCGGACAACCCCCCTTAAACCTGGAACAACCCCCTTAACGTGCAACCCACCTTAAACCCCAACAACTCCCCACCACCCACCAAAAAAATTCCCCCCCCCCCCTTAAACCCGGACAAACCCTTTAAAACGGGACAACCAACCTTAAACCAAAAAATCCACCCTTAAGTCCAGACAACCTCCCTTAAAACCGGACATCCCCTTTAAACCCAGAAACCCACCTTAAACCCCAACAATCCCTTAAACTTAAACCTAATCAGCGCGAGAGAACATGATTCCCACCCTCCAAACAAGTTACATCATTATTATGTTTTCGAATCTCCATCCATACCTTTGTAAACGCTTAAGTACAATAAAACCATGTACCTGAGGACAGTTGACATGGAGTTTTTGAGACCATGACATGAGTTTTTAAAGACCAGGACATGAGTTTTTCTGGAGGCTCTGATGGGCTGAAGTAGTCTAGGGAGGTCCATTTTCTTTGGGGGTCATATTTTGGTTTTGCTGTCATACTGTTTGAAATTTTGTGGGTGGTTCTTGGTGACTTCTGGTTGCATTCTTGGTGTTTCATGGTGTCTACTGGGGCCTCCATTTCTTTGGTGTTCCAGTTGTCAACTGGTTCAATTTATTTAGTCTTTCCCCCCCCCCCCCCCCCCCCCCCCCCTCCTCTCCCCCCACTCCTGGTGTTCCTTTTAAAAAATTTGATAGTTACCATGTGGTGGTTATACTTTTCACTAATGTTATAGGATCTAGTTATTCTAAACTGGAAGCCAGGGTCAAGTCAATTCGGAAACATGATAATGATAATATGGATTATTTTATCGCAGTATACAAGATTTATCGGTCTACGCTAGAGGTTTTTGAAAATCTTGCGCTCGTCGCCCCGCGACTCGCACAAATTTTCAAAACTCATAGCTTGGCCGATAAATTCTTGTATCCTACTCAAACATCCAATATCATATCAAATCGTTACTATGGATCTGGTACAAATACCCCAAATTAACTCATTAATTATGCCAAATAGGTACCTAATTAGCATATGCCCCGCCCATAACTAATCAACACGAAGGGCATGGCAGTCCATCCCCCACCCCCAAGTTAACATCACCATAACCCTTATGGGTCTCATGTTATCCCGTTCACAAGATGGTGTTGACAATACCCCATTCTTCATTACCTTATGCAAATTAGGTACCTATTAGCATATCCACGCCCCATCATCTAATCAGATTAAGGGCAGGGCAAGTTCTATCCCACCCACCAAGTTACTCACCATAACCCTTATGGTCTCATGCTATCGCGTTTCACAGATTGTGTTGGAATAATACCCACCACATTAACTCATTAATTATGCCAAATTAAGTTACCTAATTAGCAGATGCCCCGCCCATAATTCTAATCAGATGAAGGTCTGGCAGTCCGATCCCACCCACCAAGTTACTTCACCATAACCCTTATGGGTCTCATGTTATCGCGTTCACAAGATTGTGTTGGACAAATACCCCCAATTAAACTCATTAATTATGCACATTATGTACCTAATTAGCATATGCCACGCCCATAATCTAATCAAATGAAGGGTATGGCAGTCCGATCCACCACCAAGTTACATCACCATAACCTTATGGGTCTCATGTTATCCGCTTCCACATTTGTGTTGGAAAATACCCAAATTACCTCATTAATTATGCCAATTAGGTACCTAATTAGCATATTCCACGCCCCTAATCTAATCAGATGAAGGGCGGGGCAGTCCGATCCCCCCCCCCAAGTTACATCACCAACCCTTATGGGTCTCATGTTATCGCTTCACAAGATTGTGTTGGAAAATACCCCAAATAGAACTCTTAATTCTGCAAATTAGGTAGCCTATTGCATATGCCAACACGACCATATTCTAATCAGATGAAGGGCATGGCATTCCGATCCCACCCCCACCAAGTTACATCACCATAACCCTTAGGTCCTCATGTTTTCGCGTCACAAGATTGTGTTTGGCCTTGACTTGATGCATAATCCCCCCTTCTTTCTGCTTTTCACGCCAGGGGATATAAATCAGTGGTTATTCCTAGCTTATTGAACTCACCACATCAAGCAGAAAACTTTATTTCAACTCATTTATTTCAGTTTCCTAGACAATATCATGTACATGTTTTTTGTTTTTTGTTTATTTTTGTTTGTATCAACAGATACGACCTTGTTTCACCATACTTTGGCAAGTAAGCATTTAAAGACACTCAAACTATCCTTATTTTCATCCTACGAGCTCCATCAATAATTGTACCCAGGGCCGTAGCCAGGGGGTGTGGGGTGTCAATGCACCCTCCCCCAAAAACAGCAATCTGCAAAAAAGGTTCCAGCTTTATCAGAAAGTAATCAAAAAGTAATAGATAAATTCCAAAGAGTAATGGGTTTATACCATAATGTTCAAATAAGAAAAGCGCATAGCTTCTGGGCGCTTTGCTCCTGGACCCCCACCATAGGCTTTGCCCCTGAAAAGGTCTACTTCTGAAAATCACAACCCCCAAATAAATCTGTGATACGGGCCTTTTTACAACAACCATTTTTATCACTAGGAGCAACTTTAAAATGACCCATTTACAACTGAAACTTACCCTTTTTAATTGCTTTTTGATGGTTTTTCAGCCTATACTTCACAACTTTAGGCTGAGCACTGATATAATAATACAAAATTAATCTTTTTTTGGACGCCAACCTAATGTCCTTTTAAATGATAGGGTTAATGACATGGTTTTTACACCTAAACAAATCCGAATCTACCTGGTCTCTTTGGGTGAGATTACAGAACTTTAAAATTGCATCTTTCTGTCGATTTTAAAATTTCCAAACATCATCTTGTTTTTTTTTTTTTTTTTTTTTTTTTTTAATATTTTTACTTTAATTTCAATCATCAAGTAAAGGCTGACTCAGAAATTCCTGAGATGCCCTCGATTTCCTAAC
>JAMKCH010030207.1:0-24394 GCA_023653785.1 Ophioderma brevispina
TTCTGCCTGTCCTCAAAAACCAAGAACAGGTGTTCGCAACAACACCTTTTTGGCTGATTATTTCTAAAAATACTGAAGTTTCACTTTTCAGATTTTTTCCTAGAAGGAAACCCACTCCTTGTGATGAATAAGTTGTCAATGAAAAGGAATCAAATTTTAGAAAATTTCACGTTATGATTTGGCAGTTGAGTGTTGCTATTTGAAATTACAGGTGTTTTTAAATTTTTCTAAAGTATTTTTTCCTAAAATCATTTTTCTAAAGAAATTTGAACAATTGATTTAAAAAAGCAACGTGGGAATTTAGGTATTTTGTTTATACACATTTCCTGAGTTTCAGTTTAAAAGCACCCTTCCATTTAGGCTGGGAAACTTATTTCATGAAAAAACTAGTGTAATTTTAAATAAATACAAACACTAAAACAAATCGCACTGTCTCAAACGCAAAAATATGTGGAGGAAAGTTCAAATCCTTACCATATTCAAGTTTGTACTACATTGATTTAGAAGATTTGATTTATGATTTTTTTCTGTAATACCATTTTATCCGATTATCCTACCGTTAAACGCAGACCCAACGTAAATCGATACAGCCTTTGGAGTCGTCCACAGAAGTGGGGGAGGGGAATTTTTCAAATAGAGTTCCCAACATTCCATTTTAAATCCATATTCCTCCCCCTAAAATTTCCCCCTCGCCCACACACACCTTGATGACAGTGTTGTGAGCAATTAACTTGAATCATAAATACCTATATTTTCAAGAATTAAATTCAAGATTTACTTTGGGAAACACACAAGTGCATTCTATAGGTAAGCAACCTTTCATTCCCAATAACTCACAATGGTGCCAATAACCTTCCTAACTTGATGACTGGTCCCCATTTCTATTTATGAACTTGGCACCCCAATGTACTTGTAGTAGTGATCACCAATTGGATTGCGCCTAAAAATACTTACATAGCCATTTTTTTATTTTGTTCCAATTTCCTAAACCTGCTTAGGTGTTGTTATATGTTTACCTTTTACATGTCGTTATCTGAATAATTGCCATTTTCAAGATCAGGCTCACAGGGTTTGGCATATAAGCGTGCAAGAAGCCAATAAAATTGGGTAAACTCTTCAGATGCCAAAGAAAAACCTTGTACAACAATTGCTTATCCAATCCACTGCGACAACATCTGCAGCACCCGCCGTCATAAAATTGCCATTGATTCCATTTTGTCATAAGAGGACTTCTCTACAAGAAAATTGCCCGAAACGACTTGCACGACCCCGCAGGCTATGATTTTTTATTCATTTTACAACCATTGATTTTCCCATATTTTTATGTAACTCAATCTAACCATGAACTGATCATCAGCTGCAAACTGTAATATGGGTGCAAAATTTCTCAGGGTCAGGCTAATGAACTATCCAAAGGTATATGCTGTGTATATCACTACACCTCTTTATTTTTGTAATAATGAGGGTTTAGATTAATCAAGGATGTTCAACTGAGGATTTTGAAACCTTACCAATTTCTATGGTTCATTTGAGAAACGGTACCCATTTCGAAAGATTCTCACTTCAAATACATGTACCCATTGTTTTTCTTTCAAAATATCTCGGTTCGTGTTAAATGATCATTTTTGTGATCTACATAGAGCCCTTGTCTCTTGACTACCTAAACACTAGTTGAAGAACCATCTGAAAAATGCAATGGTGCCGCAAGGTGGAGTGCCCATCTCTCTGTCTTTGGCGTTTGGGCGCAGACTCCCTCATATAATTTGCTGTGGGGGTTCGCCACTCCTCCCGCACAGCGATCTGTGTTGCATTCCCCGCATATGCCCGTTACCATTTATAATCCCTGGGGAGAGGTAAGCGAGGTAAGTGCCTTGCCCAAGTTGGCACAACAAATTTGGCTACGGCGGGACTCGACCCCACAACCTTATGCTTGTGAGGTGAGCGCTGATCCAGCTGCACCACATGTGTCCTCATCTGAACCACTGGCATGAGAAGAGTAGACGTGTCTAGTTTGATCTACTCCAGAAGAAATTCACCGTTTTTATTATCACCTATTCCGGTACATGTTATCCCAATAAGGCAGCATTATACATCATATGCTTTTTAACATCAAAACACACCATTATAATAACTGAATTTGGAAATTGCCTATAGTTACTTGAGGATTCTTTTAGAGTGACAGGCTGTCTTAAACAGATAAATAATAATATACAAGGGACAAACACTTAAATCTCCACGTTTGGGGGAATGGTGGTAGTTTTCTGTTACAAAAAACCCTGTTTGATATTTTATGCCGTCCAGTGAAGAGAGGCTAGGCCTATAATATTAGTGATAACGTTAAAAGAGTACCGCTTGATCATCACTGAGATTAAAACAAATTTTGAATTCCATTCTGTGTATCAAACCTCGGAACTCAACTTTTCAGCCGTGGTCGAAGGTGGCTAAATGAGGTGTACTCGCTCAAATAGTGATGGCGCTGTTCATAAGCTCTTATCAACAGTTACAACCCTATAAGCTATATATAAAATTGCAACTTCTTGAAAATTCAGTTGCGAAATGAATTTCAACATGTCACACGCGGGGCTGTGTGTCAAACAGATCACGATTTGGTAATTTTTTTTACCTATATTTCAATATGTGTGCATCCTTTTGCTTTAATTCCATTCAAAATAATTTCAGAATGCTAGGCTGTCTCCAAACAATAAAATTATATTATTATAAAAATGTAATTACATATAAATTTTGTATTCCACTCAAATCATATGGTCACCACGAAAGTGAAAAAAGAGCTCCACAAAGCATTTTAACATCACCACAGGGCAAGGATATCAAATGGCAATATTTACCCATGGTTAGGTACAAAGTACACTTAATTATATTCTGAAATGTGAAAACACACTCACTTTGAAGATGTGTGCAAATAGCAACACATTCCTCTAGCACATGCATCATCTGTCACACGCACACATGTACGTGTGTGATACTTGAAAATGGTTATCTCCAATGGAGAATTCTATGACGTTTTAAATGTGTTTATACTTCAAGTATTAGTATGCATAAAATTCAGCAAGCACAAAATTGGAGTTTGGGTTGAAATCATGTCTAGGGTTACGACTATCAATCCTTTTATGAAGGATAATAATTAAATAATTCAGATCTATGATATGGGTCATTCTGAATCTGCCTACAAGTTATGTGAAAAAGCTACCTTTTTGGAAAACAAAAAATCTAAAAAATATTACTTTTTGTTTAAGGTTTTTAAATTTCCTGAAGACCTCAGAAAAATATTAGTACTATACTGACTCGAGTAAAATCCCACCTTTTCTTGACATGAAATGTGGTCAGAATTAGTCAAGTGAAATAGTCAAGTGCTGCAACAAATGCAAAATACATAATATCTGATATTATCATGCATTTCAGTTGTCCTTGGTTGTTCACCAATATGTAAATTAATTTGAAACATTTTAAATAGAAAAAAATACTTTGCCAAATAGAAAAACATTTTGTCATACAATGCATGGAAAAACATTTAGAATAATATTCCCCCCATTTTTTTCTCCACAGAGGAAAACCTTTATTTGCAATACAGGGCCATATGAGCAGCCAAAATTTAAAATGGGATTATAATTGGGTACTCTAATGCTGGAATTTCCCCAAAACTTAGGGGTGGGATTATAATCGAGTGGGACTGTACTTGAGTCAATATGGTAATATTGTCATTTTTTAGGGTTTTATGTGAATACAAGAGCTGTGAAAACTATCATTATGGATGATTCAATAATGAATACACAGATTTTTCATGAACAACTTCCTTCAAGCATAAGAATATAAAATGACCAAAATAGCACAGTGATCCAGTAGAAAGGGTTGTGTCTAATTATTTCTACAGAGTTAATGTGAGCAGGTCGGGATTCATGATGTAATTTTAAACCTATGGTCATACTCCAGTGCTTTCCTATGGAAGACTATGCACGAATAGGTTTTATTATGAATTTACTATATGTCTTATTGTTCTTTTTATTTTTTTTAATGTTTACAGTACACACACCATTGCCTTTTGGAATAACAGTTTTAAAGCCACAATCAGTCATTTTTTTCCAAATTTAAAATGCCCATTTTGTCTCTAAATTGCTAGTGTTAGGTCATATCAACACTTTATATTACTGTTCTTTGTGAAAAACAGACACTAAAGCATTTTAAAGTGGTTTTTAAGATGCCATTTACGGCGTGTTAAGCTTAGCCACTTGCAGGGATCTTTACTACAACCATTTCTAATACAGCAGTGCAAAAAATGGACTTTGGTGAAAAATAGGGGGCGTGATTTTTTTACAATTTGAAAAAAATTGCTTATAGTGGCTTTAATCAGCCAGCTTCTATGTACCGGTACTACTCAAAATGAGATCTGTCTGTCTCACAGTCTGTCTGTCTGTCTGTCATTTTGTTATGCTCTAACATATGGGGCTGATATTTGGCATGAAGGTAGGGGAGGACAGTCTGACATTTTGTTATCAGGTTTTCAGAGTGACCCAAAAGGTCAATGGTCATCCATAGGTAAATTTTACGTAGAAATGCCCTATCTCTCTGTCTGTCCGGCTAGATGCATTTCATTATGCTTTGACATATATGGGGCTGATATTTTGCATGAAGGTAGGGTAGGACAGTCTGGCATTTGTTATCAGGCTTTCAGAGTGATCCAAAAGGTCAAAGGTCATCTAGAGGTCACTTTGCGTAGAAATGCCCTATGTTGGTCAAAAGGACCACTGACCTGAGAACAGAACACCAAAAACTAAGTTTTGAACTTGCCTGCTGTTGCTGTCATAATGATCCCCACAGAAAAGCATGCTTTGATTTTTCTGTCATGCAGGACAGAAAATTCTAAATGGATCTAATTACATAAAGACGGCATATTCGGCTTATTCATTTCAGGTGTGATCTAATCCATTGGTAAACATTCCTAATATGCAAAAAACCCCGGGTTAAAAAAAATTGGGGGTGCCGCTTTGTCCTCACGTCACTTTAAAGATCCACTTTTTAAAAAAAATATTATGTACCAAAAATTGCCAAAGGGTTGTTCTTTCTTAATAATGAATAATATAGTACACAATTGTGTAATTGATTAATTTATATTGATATTTTGAAGCCCCCCTCCTGCAACACTAAAAATGTCAGATCATGCACTCATTTGCAAAAATCCGCACCAAAAAAAACAAGGCGGTTTGAAAGAGCATTTTGAAAAAGGTTAACCGAGTCATACGGACGGACGGACATACGGACGGACACACAGAAATTTGGACTAGTATGTGCCTCCATGAACATTCGTTCAGGCGACACAAAAACAATCCTGACTACTGACCTGACAGTGGCCTACCAATGAGCCACTGCAATACAAGCGTTTGCTCATGAATGAATAACATTTATACAACAACAGTAACAACTGAAATTTCACAGAAAAAGTAATTACCTACCAAACCATAAACAAAATGCACTTTTAATAATTTGCCTCTTTCATTATTTGAGACTACTTGTAATTTTTGCTATAAACCATGCATGCATTTACGGTTATGATAATATGTATCTCTGCATCCACAGATCTCTACACATTCTTTGTGACCATGACATCTTTCTGAAATTTAAATTTGCTCTGTACAAAAACATTCCCTATTCAACAAAATATAAAATATGGAATTTATAGCTCCATTAAAGATGACAACTGCTAAAACCATCCATACATCAATGTGACCTTCCACTTAAAGACACTATCAGTGATTCACCCGAAAGAGTCAAAATATTAGAAATTTGCAGACACAGCTTAAAGAGTGAAGTATAAGTCTATAGAATTTTCATAAGCTATTTTTTTTCAACTGAAAAATTGATAGAAAAGGATGAAAACATCAATATTCAAAGATATGAATTGCCTAGTCCCACCTTGCACCAGGGAAGCCACTAAACCTATATAAACCTGTTGGTGGTAGTTTGGGTGGTTGAGGGGCTAATTGCAAGTCCCACCTTGCACCAGGGGAAGCCACATATACTTTGTTCAGCACCTAATTGGCAAGACTCTTCAAACCACGAATAGAAAGTATGGGCGCAACACTGCAAGCAACACTACCGCAGAAGACGCAGTGTGTGATATATGTGCGACGCACACTTGTGGCAAGAGGCGCGTGTGTAAATGGAATTACTTTCACGCGCGATAACAAAAGCGAATAATTTTTGCCTATGTTCTGTTTAACAAGTATAAAAACCCTACTATACCACAAACTGGTGGTGGTTGGGGTAATGGGCTATCTCGCCTAGCCCACCTTGCACCAGGTAAGGCCACTAACCCTGTATTAAACCACCTGGTGGTGGTTGGGGTTGAGGGCATATCGCCTCTCATCTTGCAAAACCAGGGAAGCACCTACATGGTGTTTTGAAAGTTGCCAGGTAATTAAGGATAAATTATGCAAATCTATATCAACCGTCACATAAATTCCAAAGTCTAAGTGGATTGATAGGACTATGACATTATGATTGATAATGCCATGCAAATATTCCAATGTATTGTTTTTTTAAAAATACGGGTTAAGAACTCTGCCCCCTACAAAGTGAAAGAGCCCTGATTCTTAACGATTAATGCTTATCTTCAAATCCCATCCAGAAAGATTGAACTTAAGTTTTCTTTCTTCTCTCTTTGGTACAAAATTGTGAAATTTCTAATTTAAAGTCAGTTGCTACAATACAAACTCAGCCTATTATGTATAGTTTATATGGTTCATAACTGTAGAAGTAGAGCACAGCAGCCAGCAAAGTCCTTCCCAAAGTCCCGCTGTGCATGTATTCCACCCACATCCGGTCACGCACTGCTGTCCATTTCAAAACACAGAACTTGACTTCACATTTTCCCCAAGAAAATCGATGACTTTAGGAATTTTTTTGTCTAAAGGGTTCCTTTTATACCACCCCCGAACCTGTTCACCAGAAAAACTTCTAACCGTCCATATTTTTGTTTTGAAACCTTATAATTACATTAAACCCGAATAATCAATTTCCACCACACCTACTAAAGTCTGTTGATAGACTCTTTTTGAACAATTACACTCTAACAATAGCTAGGCGGGATGTTGTCGGCTTGCTGTGTAAGTAGAGTGGGCAGATTTTTTTTTTTGAAAGTACGATATGAAATGGCTGAAATAACCTCTTACTACAATACGCCCAACCCTAGTTTTATGTGTGCGTAGTGATAATATGCCGTTCTTTAAGACTCAATGACTAATTCAGTGGAAGGGACAGAGATTTTTTCTTGTCCCCTCATTGCACAGTTTGTCTTCTTTCATTGTTTTATTAATTGGATTTGTTTTGGTCAGAAAAAAAATTTGGAAAGATATCATATTTCTCAAATGACAATCCTATATCTTACTAAGATTTTGTTACTTTTCTTTTCATTTATCAATGGGGGACAAGGTCTATTATAGAGTCCATATGACATTTTTTACGCACACTCTTCGCATTTCCAAGCTGCCAGAGCAATCGATATCCATGGCCATATAGATTCTCTTTCCTCTCTCATGCATGCATGCCATACGTGCACACACACACACACTACACACGCATGCCATAACACCACTACTTACACTCCACACACCAAAAACAAACAAATTGCAAACAACACAAACCTACCCATGCACACACACACCACGTACACACACACCCTCTTCCCTTCATTTTATTTCATACTTTCTTTAACCTAAATCCTGGGAGGGAAGTGAAGGAGTGAAGGAAGAGGGGGACAAGAGAAAGTTCAAAATTCAGGTGGTCCTCGAACTAATGGCCCGAGACTGGGGATAGCACACAACAACGTGTCGCTGGCCTACCAGCAATTTCCTGCCCTATTTGGTCTTTGTTTGATGTGGAATATACCTCCATACAGACTTAGTACATTTTTCTAATTCTCACTCATTGGACTGTGGCGTTTTGTTGGTATTGAACAAGACTATATATTTTTTGGTACTATCCGACACCCTGCCCCATTAACTTCAGACATTATGGCCAAATAAACAGAATGGTTTTCCCTCTTCAAAATTAAGTCACACGTCCAACACTGCTTACCCACAACAATTTTTCCGCATTATCTTTTAAGTAAAGAGCTTACCCACCTCTGACCTGAACTCAAATAAACAAGACCCACTTGATAGTGTGATGCTGAAACCCAAATGTTATATGTGTTTTAATTGGATCCTCAGAATCTATATAGTTGCTCAGGGGCACCCCCCTGAGATTTCAAAATTTAGGAAAAACATGGGTTTTTGCCTAAAAAATTAGGGGTTTTTAATAATTTAAAAAAACCAAATGAGTTCATTTTGTACTGTTCGTCGTCTCGCCCTCCCCCCCCCCCCTAGATTTTCGCCCCTCCTAGATTTTACCCTGTGGCGCCATCCGCCTGTAGTTGCTACGATCAACTTTAGATTTGCAATATCCAAGAATACCAGGTAAAAAATAAACTTCATGTCTTTCCTAAGGGATATTATGACCCCTTGATACACAGGGAGCATAAAGGCATGTAATAATATATAATTGTTTTAATCAACTGTACTTTGCATGCAATAAGGAATGTTCAATGTCGCTTCCCCCTTAAAAAATACGAGCAATGTAGTAGCATTGGGGCAAATCCATTTCAATCTATACTATGAAGACTTAAATGGAGACTAAGGCTGTCGATTTAATTTTAAAACACGTCGGCTGGCGTTTAAACGGATAGTAATATTGCAAAAAGGTTAAACAGGAAGCTTACTTTCATACCAAATATCACAAATTTAATAAAGAAAGAGCACATTTTCCAATCCTAAATCGCAACATTATACAAAAGTTCTTTTAAGTACCATCTGTCACAACTTTTGATGGCCATAACAAGTTAAAAACATCTAAAAAATAGAAATTGGGAACAATTTTTGGAGTATTCCCCGGAGTAGTCGCCCGTACCAACGTTACAAAGCATTTGAGGCCAGCAAGCCATTCCACTGTTAATTTCTGGTTGAACGGGCTTGCCATTAATAATAAGAATAATCAATAGCAGAGATTTATATAGCGCCTTATATCTATTGCCTCGTAAGCGCTTTGCACGAATGGCCGCTGATCACTGTGGGCCAACCATAACCATACCATTTCGCATCATTTCACGGATCAGCAGATCGGGATCAGGGCTTTCCCTTATCAGCAAGCATACATCGAGTTAACCATCCAGCCGGGACCCAGCTTTCCAAATATCGCTGGTAAATACCAGTATCCAATCACGCACGCTGTACTACCACGCGACGGCTGCCAAAAATCAAAGATGGTGCGACATCAACATGCACGATTGCCATGTGGTGAACTTTAACATTAAAGTCACTTTTCAATAACATTTTACGTAAAATATGTTGATTCTGTATTGTATAATAAAAGAAAACTTGACATTGACAACTTGTATTAAGTTAGCAACTTAATAGACGAAGTATGACTGCATACAAGGCAAAGCCTACCCGGCGATTCCGATAGGATAGCTACTTTGAATTTGATATGACGTGGCAAGTGCGGTAAAATATCTCGCTAGCCCCTCCTTTACAAAAAAAACCGTCTAAAATTCTCCGTTTAAAACGTTCAACAACGGAAATCACACCTTAAATTAATGGAGTCTCCCAGAAAGTGGGGGAGGGAATTTAAATAGATTTCCAACATTCTCATTTTAATCCATATTCCTCCCCCTAAATTCCCCCTCCCACACACACACCTTGATGACAGTGTTGTGGAGCAATTTAACTTAATCATAAAACCTTTTTTCAAGAATGTAAATTCAGAGATTTCTTTTGGGAACACATAAGTGATTCTTATAAGGTAAGGCAACCTTTCATTCCCCAATAACTCACAATGGTGCCAATAACGCCTATGACTTGAGGAACTGTCCCATTTCTATTATGACTTGGCCACCCCTAATGCACATGTAGTGGTGATCACCAATTTGATTTGCTCCTAAAATACGCTAACATAGCCTTTCATTTTGTTAAATTTCCAAAACCTGCTCATGGCTGCTTGTTATGTGTGTACCGTTACATGTAGTTATCTGATAAGTGCCGTTTTCAAAGATCTAGGCTCACGGTGTTGGGCAATATAAGCGTGCAAGACCATAAATTGGTACACTCTTCAGCAAAAGAAAAACCTCGTACAATTGCTTATCCACTGGCGACAACTCTGCAGCAGCACCCGCCGATCGTAATTGCCAGTAATTCCATTTTGTCATAAGAGGACTTTCTACAAGAAAATTGCCCGAACGACTTGCACGGACCCCGCAGGCTAGGATGGTTTTTTTATTTCATTTACCATTGATTTCCGCATCATGTTTATGTAACTGCATCTAACCATGACTGGATCATCAGCTGCCAACTGTAATAGGGTGCACAATTTCTCAGGGGTCAGGCTATGAACTTCAAAGGTAGTACTCTGTGTATATCACAGTCCATAATCACTACAACCTCTTTATTATTTGTCATGATTTTGACCCCCGATGGTTTTGGTTGGTCCTGCTGTGCAACTAAGGACTTGAAACCCTCCCTATGTCTACACTTCATTTGGGAGAACGGATAACCCATTTCCTAAGGATTTCACTTTCCATTACAATGTTACCACATCTTGCCAAAATATCTCAGGCTCATGGTTATATGAGCATTTTGTGATCTACATCCAGCCTGGTCCCTTGACTACCTACAAAATAGTTGAGAACCATCTGAAAAATGCAAATGGTTGCGGCCTAGCCGGCGAGAGGTCAAAACACAGGCTAAACATAAACTGGTCGGTGTCAAAGTGCATGATATGGATGGACGCAGACTCCACCTGCATAAAGGTGGTTTTCTGAAATGGGGGATGATTAACGCCACTGGGGGAAACTCGGGCCTCCAGTGCAGCGTTGCGGACATTCTTTTTATGCGCCCGTATCCTAGCCACTACCTGGCAAGTACCAGCATAAGGTTTGTGGTTCGAGCACTTCTTCGCCGTCACCTGAGTGTGGTTGCATGGTATGCTAGTACACTCACGGCAAGCGAGTTGCCGCAGTCTACAACACAAATTGGTGGCACGGGTGGTGGGGGCTCAGAACCCACAACACCGAATAAGAAAGGAGGATGGCCTGAAATGGTGTGGTATGGTGATGAACGCTACACGGTCACGACTGCACCACAGACTTGTATCGGCGACGGTAAAAAACCCAAGAGAGGTGGAGGGACGCGCGGCCTCTGGAGACCCCATGCAATGAAAGAAAAAACTAAGTCGGAGATGCCCATACAGTATGACTCTACTTCCGCGTAAAATAAATTCACAGATTGGACTATTATCGTCTATGGACAAGAGGGTACAATTTAACAATATGCCCTGAGAGGAATCACAAGAGAGGTGGCGGGCATCGAGTAGACAGTCAAAGGTAATAGGCCATGCTCCCACAATTCTGGCATGGAACAACGTCACATTATGGATAAACTGAAATTCATCGAACTGAAAATTGTCCTAGGTCGGTAAGTGATACAAGTGGGGTACTTAGGCTAGGTGTTAGGTATATGAAAACTGACTTTTAGAGTAGAACAAAAGATGCTGTCTTTATCCAAATACATCATGGGAGGCACACACCCCACACTAATCACTGCGCATTTATATGTGTGTAGATATGGGTGGGGATCGGATTGCCGGTAAAAACATATCGTCGATTGTAAGCAAATTGATGTGTGCCGTGGGGTGCGTATATCTTGATTGATTATCAAGTGTTAAAAAATATTGTGATTGATATGGGGACATGTGTGCATATACGTATTGGGTCTCTGATAAAAATCAGGGAAAAGTAAATAAATCTGCTATACATTCAGGAAGTACTCCGGGGCTCAGGAAATACGATACGATTGGTTTTGGACGAATCAGTGCGGGTGAAAAGGTGTGGCGTCATATTCACAAGCACTGTCAAGTCTCGTAATTCTATCCTGTGTGAGTCGGGTGTAGTCAATTCTCACACCATAGAATTGGATATACGTAAAGTTTCATCGTTTGTTGATATAGCACAATATCTTCCAAACTCACAGAGTACTGAATGTAACATGAGGCGCGTTGAAAATTGAACACTAATTTCAAGTCCAGGTTGGGAAAAATAAATTATTCGTGGATATTCAAATATGTGAGTCGTTTGTGTTGGTTGGATGGTGTGACGCCGCGTCATAAAAATGATAGCAAGAGGCTTGCACAACACTAAATCCCATCACAAACTTAATTGTGTGGGAGGCATTTTCCAGTCTCAGTGCAGTGGAGGCCGTGGTAAGTGAGTAACGAGATTGAAACGAGGGAATACAGCTTGACACTACTCAAACTGAGAGTGTGTAGTCGACACACCAGAGTATAATGTGGATGCTAGTGCCGATTGCATAGGTCAATAATGTGCAGGGATGACAAGGCAGTGCCTAAACAACTTGAATCGGCACTGGAAAGAACTATGCACTGTGGCTATGGTAGCGTCTCAAATTGGCTCAAAGTAGTGATGGCGCGGTATCATATACTCTCTAGTCAACAGTTACAGCTCTAAGCGTGCCTAATTGAATTGCTACATTGGGCTTTAAAAATTCAGGTGTGAATCTATGTGGCCAATGATCAAAACATTGCCATACAGCGGGGCTGCTGGGTGCAAGCAGAAGTATGCGCTGTGGCTAATGTACAAATTGAATACCTAGAATCAAAGTGTGGTCAATTTGTGTGAAGCACTTACCTAGATGGTACCAGTGAGAAAAATAAAATGAATATCAGGTATGATTCCTGCTACTCTCCGACACATGCTACAATACATAATTAGGTAGGTGTCTCTGAAAACAAAAATGAAGTGTACGGTTCTAAATTTTTGATAGGTTGGGCCAACTCAAAAAAATGCAATAGGTGGTCATGCCAAAACCGGGAGAAGAGGGTGGGTGAAAGAGAAAGACAGGCGCCAACCCAAGAGGACATGTATTCATGCACACATACACACACAGGGAAAAAGGAGGGGGGGGGGGGGGCAAGGAGGTGGGGTAGGTCGAAATGGGCGAAATACAAGTTAGTACGAGGGCGAAATATAAGTGGTATGGTACGCATGAAGTACATTATAATATACTTACAAAGTGAAATGGTAAAACGACACATCACCTTTGAATCACATGGTTCAAGGCGCAAATAGCACAACCACTTGCCTCTGCACGTGGGCGAGGGGACCTCTATGTGCACAGCGCAACACAACAACATAATAGACTTAGTGTGTAGATAAGCGGTTGTGAAAAAAAGATGGGAGTGTGAGTACGGGAAATACACTAAAGACATGCATGGTGCATAAATGACGAAATAAATAAATATTTTGTAAGTTACGGACCGGGTCACGGTATGCGGTAAAAAGGTGTGAATGCGATAAAAGAAATAAAATGAAACAGGGGGCAAGCACAAAGTTCGAGTCAATTCTATATTTTTTTTTTATACTATTTGGTTTATGTGGTAATTGTGTTCGGGTAGACTAAGGAGATGGGGGTCTTGGTTTGGCGTGCTGGGGTGGGGCGCGTTAAATCATGTCGAGGGTACGACTCAATCCGTGTTTAGAAGATAATATTAATATTTCAGATCTATGATTGGGTCATTCTGAATCTGCCTACAAGTTATGTGAAAAAGCTACCTTTTGAAACCAAAAATCTAAAAAATATTACATTATTTTGTTTAAGGTTTTAAATTTCCTGAAGACCTCAGAAACATATTAGTACTATACTGACTCGAGTAAAATCCCCCTTTTCTTGACATGACATGGGTCATAAAAAAACAAAAAAGAATTAAGTCCAGTGAAATAGTCAGCTGCAACAAATTCAAAATACATAATATCTCATACTTATCAGCCTTGCAGTTTCCTTGGTTGTTCACCATATGTAAAATTTAATTTGAAACATTTAACTAAAAAACAATACTTTGCCAAATAGAAAACCTCTGTCATACAATGCATGTAAAACATTAGAAGAATATCCCCCCCCCCCCCCATTTTTTTCTCCCAGAGGAAAACCTTTATTTGCAATACAGGGCCATATGGCATCCAAAATTTAAAATGGGATTATAATTGGGGTACTCTAATGCTGGAATTTCCCCAAAATGTTAGGGGTGGGATTATAATCGAGTGGGACTGTACTTGAGTTTCAATAGGAATATTTCATTTTTTAGGGTTTTATGTGAATACAAGAGTGTGAAACTATCAAAGGATGATTCAATATGAAAGACACAGATTTTTCATGAACAACTTCTTCAATCATAAGAATATAAAATGACAAAATAGCATCAGTGATCCAGTAAAAGGGTTTGTCCTAATTATTTCTACAGAAAGTTAAATTTGTGAGCAGGTCGGGATTCATCAGGGTCGAATTTCGTAGGTCCGCGCGAGGCCTAAGTGGAACTCGCGCAACATAATTTTGCGCGCTCCATGGACTCGCGCAAAGTTGGATTCTGTAGTACAATTTTTGGCAGGAGTCCAAAGTGTCCTGATTTTCTCCCACAAATTTGTTTTACGGTATGTAACATCTACAGCATCGAGATTTCACCATTTTGAGTAAAAAAACCCTCCTGAAAAAAAATGAAAAAGTAAAAAATTAAATATATAATAGGCAAATAAATTGTGTCAACAACTTTAAAGTTTTTAGCATATGTGAATCCCCTCACGCCATATTTTAATCGCGTTCATCTGCTTCATTACCTCGGTATTTTGATGAAATCTTATCACAATTTTCCCACCCACTACACAATACGCCTTATGGCCTTTCGCCCGACTCGTCGTACACAAACTCAAAGCGTATTTCTGAGATCTGCCTCCCACATGTAAAAGGCCGTTCTTGACACTGTTTTGTGCTTGTTTTTTCTCCCGCCATCGTTCACGTTGATGAGATCGATAAATCACTAAAGAAAATCCCCGAATAAACGCAAATATCAGGTATTTACGAAGCCGGTAAGCATGCAACACATAGCACTTATACACGTGGGCATGTCACACGTGCGTGGTTTGACAGCAGTAAACATTACCTTGTGATCCGATATACACATTTTTGGGCAGGAATATATTTTATCTCCTCAGTATCCAGGCATTTCGAACCACAATTTTTTAATAATAACCACCCAAATATTGAAAATTACTTTCAATAGCAGGTATTATTCACCATTTACGCCATATATATTACATTTTTACAAGATTATTAGGTTAAAATATTACTGGAAGGCCGGGTAATTTGGTACACCACGGACTGCGGTACGCGAAAAAGCTGATTTGCACTGTAGGCTGGAAAATACGCACGTTGTGGCGGTGGACCCTTCAGATACGTCAACTCATGCATACAAAATGGAATAGATTGGCTTAAAATCTACAGTTATGTATTACAATCATCGCATGGTTACAAACTTAGGATTGATTGATGAATAATCGGAATTTTCTTCTTCGACATCGGGTGTTCGTGTTATCGTAAGTGTATATTTTTACTGAGTGATCATCTGATACTATGTCCACGCGAGTGCCACTTGTCGCTCGCGCTGTAGTAATTTGCGTGAGTCTCCTCCGGTGAGTCGACTCGCGGACTCGCGTAGAAATTCTACCCCTGTTCATGATGTACTTTTAAACCTAATGGTCATACTCCAGTGCTTTCCTATGGAAGACTATGCACGAATAGGTTTTATTATGAATTTACTATATGTCTTATTTGTTCTTTTTATTTTGTTTTAATGTTTACATTACACACACATTGCCTTTTGGATAACAGTTTTTAAAGCCACAATCAGTCATTTTTTTCGTAAAAAATTTAAAAGCCCATTTTGGTTCTAATTGCTAGGTGTTAGGTCATATCAAACACTTTATATTACTGTGTTTTTGTGAAATCAGACACTAAAGCATTTTAAGTGGTCTTAAGATGCCATTTAACGGCGTGTTAACTTAGCCACTTCCAGCGGTCTTTAATACAACCTTTCTAATACAGCAGTGGCAAAAATTGGACTTTGGTGAAAATAGGCGTGACTTTTTTACATTTGAAAAAAAATCGCATATGGCTTTATCAGCCAGCTTCATATGTACCGTTAACTACCACATGGCGATCTGTCCTGTCTCACATCTTGGGTGTTCTGTCTGTCTGTCTGTCACTTTTGTATGCTCTAACATATGGGGCTGCTATTTGGCATGAAGGTAGGGGAGACATTCTGACATTTTTTTTCAGGTTTTCAGAGTGCCCAAAAGGTCAATGGTCATCCATAGGTAAATTGTCGTAGAAATGCACCTATCTTCTATCCGGCTATGCATTCATTATGCTTGACATCTGATATTTTGCATGAAGGTAGGGTAGGACAGTCTGGCATTTTTTTTATCGGCTTTCAGTGTCCAAAAGGTCAAAGGTCAATCTAGAGGTCACTTTGCGTAGAATGCCTAGTTGGTCAAAAGGCCCACTGACCTGAGAACAGAACCCAAAACTAAGTTTTGACCTTGCCTGCTGTTCTGTCATAATGGTCCCCACAGAAAGATTTACTTTGATTTTCGGGTCGTGCACGACAGAAAATTCTAAATGGGATCTAATTACATAAAGACGCATTTCCGGCTTATTCATTTCAGGTGTGATTCATTACATTGGTAAACATTCTAATATGCAAAAACCGCCAGTGTTCAAAAAATTGGGGGTGCCGCTTTGTCCTCCGTCCTTTTAAAGCTCCCCTTTTTTTAAAAAAAATATTTTTCACCTTAACCCTTCTCTTAATCTTACTCTTCTTCTTAACCCTAACCCGGACCGGGTCGTTTTGGCCGGCCGACGTCCCAAATGCAACTAAGCCATCTTTTTTTTTTTACGGCCCAGATGCAACGAGAGCCAAGCTTTGCGTTTCATCACATTGCTATCTCGGCCCGTCGTTTTCCCGGCACAGGAATTAGTATCGTAAAGTCAATAGGCCCAGATGCAACGAACACCATCGCGCCATTTCCGAAGAACGGCCGATGCCACGAAACACCTCGCGCCATTTTCCCGAAGACGTCCCAAATGCAACGAAACACCTCGCGCCATTTACCGGAAAGACGGCCCAGGTGCAACGAAAACATCCGTGAAAATGCATAAAAAGGGTAAATACATAAATGACATAAATAAATAAATAACACACTGATCTGCATTAATTTGTAGCTTATAGTTTCGCCATCTTGAGTGGCGCTAGTACGCTACATCATAGTCGTGCGTTGCGCTATTATGCACGTCATGCTCCAGATTACGTCATGAATACGTTATGCATATTCCCCCAATAGCTTATCGAAATGGTGGCGCTATCACCATCGAAATCGAATTTGTCTATGGCATTTGGACAGTGTCACCCGCCTGAAAAAGCATTGCGCCTTCTGCGGCAGACGGCCCAAATGCAGCAAAGCTCGCATCATTCCAGTCAATAACCCCAGATGCAACGAAAAGCCTCGCGTCATTTTCCGGAAGACGGCCCAAATGCAACGAAACATGCGTCAAGTTCCGGGAAGACGGCCCAGGTGCAACGAATAACATCGCTTCATTTTCCGGTAAGACGCCAGAATCAATGAGAGCCAATGAGAGTCATTGTCGCGCCAAAAATAGTTTTTGACGGCCCAGATGCAGCGAAAAGCACTTGTCCGACCGGAACCACGTTTTCGTTGCCTCTCATTTCCTCTCGTCCGCGTTAGGGTTAATAATGAAATAATATAGTACACAATTGTGTAATGATTAATTTACTATTGATTATTTTGAATCCCACCCCCTCCTGCAACACTAAAATGTCAGATCATGCACTCATGTGCAAAAATCCGCACAAAAAAAACAAGGCGGTTTTGAACTAGCATTTTGAAAAAGTTGAACCGAGTCTACGGACGTACGGACATCGACGGACACGCAAAATTTGGACTAGTATGTGCCTCCATGAAATTCGTTTCAGGCGACACCAAAACATCCTGAACTACTGGACCTGACAGTGGCCTACCAATGAGCCACTGCAATACAAGCGTTTGCTCATGCATGAATAACATTTATCCAAAACAGTACAACTTGAATTTCACAGAAAAAGTATACCTACCAAACCTAAACCAAATGCACTTAATGATTTGCCTCTTCATTATTTGAGAACTACTGTAATTTTTGCTATAAACCAGCAGTCATTTACGGTTATGATAATATGTATCTCTGCATCCACAGATCTCTCTACACATTCTTTGTGACCATGACATCTTTCTGAAATTTAAATTTTTGCTCTGTACAAAACATTCCCTATTCAACAAAATATAAATATGGAATTTATAGGCTTCCATTAAAGATGACAATGCTAAAACCATCCTACATCAATGACCTTCCCTTAAGACACTATCAGTGATTCACCCGAAAGAGTCAAAATATGAAACTTTGCAGACACAGCTTAAAGAGTGAGTATAATCCTATATAATTTTTCATAAGCTATTTTTTTTCACTGAAAAAATTGATAGAAAGGATGAAACATCAATATCAAAGATTATGAATCCCCATACAAATACGTGTTTGTATAAGTGTCCGTACGGACATTAAATGCATAAAGTTCTGATTTTTGTCCTAATTTTTTTTATTTTTTTTATTTTTTGTGTGTACATGTATTTGTACTCATTACAAACATACAAAACTCTGATTTTTATGATTTTTTCGAATTTTTCCGATCGAGCAAATCACTGATGTGCCTTTATGTTAGAGGGAAAAAACCAAGTTTGAGCCTTGATTTTAAAGTTAGCATTATATGATTACAACATTAGCATCATTCTTAAAGGGCATGTGTGTTCCAATTTAGAAACCCTCACCCATACACACAGATGCAAGTTTTGAGCCCTTTGTGCCCTGAGTAGGGTGCTTTACTTCAAATCACTCCTTTCTACCCAGTTCATAATGGGTAGGTAGGTTTTTCAGTGCTGGGAGGTAAAAGCTAACAATGTGCTGCTGGAGGGGTGTAGGTGATTCATGAGTCCTGGGCTTGCAATCGCTTCGAAAGAGAGATGAGCACTTTGTTTGGAAAGTGTTCATGTGTACACTTTCTGTCCCAAATCATATTTTGTTTTACTAACTCATCATTTTACTAAAATATTTGTTTGTAACTGTCTTGGTGTTTGTTTGAGGTATTTGGGGAAATCCCTTCAAAATAAAGAAATGCATTTTAGAGTGAAAATATTTAATCATCTTCTGTTCCGGTCAAGATCAGTAAACTGAATCATCCTCCCCTAAAAAAATATGGAAGCTTATAATTACATATGCATTTCCTATCTTTCAATCTCTTCCTACCTCCCTCCCTCTCCCTTCCCCACCCTCTCTTCTTCTCTCTCCTCTCCATGCGTTCCCTCTTATCTCTTCCTCTCCCTCATTCCCTCTTCCCTTCTCACTCCTCCTTCCCCTTCTCTATACCTCTTTCACTTCTCCGCTCTTTCCATTACCTCCCTTTTCTTTTCCCCTCTCCCACTCCCTTCCCTCCTTTCCCAAAGGAAAAGAATTATGATGTGCAGGTATGAACTTAAAAAAAAAGGCCAACATTTTTCCAATGTTGGTAGTCACAAGGTGGGATCAGTTAAACCATTAAGGATAGACGTGCACATTTTCCTAACAAATATGCACTTAGATATTCCTGTAAAAAAATATCATGGTGTCTATCATCTTATGCTCGACTATCATACATTGCGCTTTCAAATTTTCATAAAAAAGTGTCTCCTTTCTTGCACCTCTTACCCTGTTGGCTCTTTTTAAAATGTCAGTTTGCATTATTGATCACACACAGGCTGTGACTGGGATACATAGATCCACACGATTGTGTGTGCATGCAACATGGCTTTATTTAATTAACGGCAAGTGGCATAAGTGTTTGTTGCAATTTTTCATCATAGCAGGTGTTTGGGAATTTAAAAGGTCAAGCTAAGTGCATTGACTTCCCAGTTTTAACCTTTCTCAAGTTAATGATGAAAAGAAGCCAAACACCATATCTTGTTAGAAATTTTACAATACGACGATACTACATGTGAGTATGTGTGCATAATTTGAGTGTGACCTATACTCAGATATGTACATTGGCATGTACTGTGAATGTACTATAGCATGCTGTGTATTTGTGAGTGACGTGTGCTTGTGTATGCATGTATGTGTACCACTTTCACAGCGTGATGCTCTATCCTAACATCCAGGTAAGAAAAGGTCATCGCATCAATTAGATAAAATCATATTGTTAAATTTCCCTACATTTTATAAGTTGCTACTGCCGAAAATCACATATTTCATAAAATACGTTTTGAACAGTCCTAGTTGAAATCCGCCAGATTGCCAACTGCAACATTCTGCGGACATTTAAACAATCCCGTATCAGAGGCTATACTAATATATAATTTCTGAGGCCTGTGAAAGTTTCACACTCTACCTTTTCAAGGGTTTAGGACAAAAATGCCCCATCTGCAATAACTACCAGGTCTTAGATTTGGCAGGTATATCAACTTAACAACAACACACTGACAAGGCAGCTATTGCATATGGGGCCTTCTTGCAGTAAAGCCTTGATTTGAATGACTGCCCTGTGACATTCGAACAGGATACTCTGGGGGAAATCCACTACCCTCAGAACACACTGGAATAACCATTCCATCAGGGAGAGGAATGTCCACATTATCTGATAGTTGCATGCAACTTCAATATAGATTTTAACATACATAAGAGCATTGAAATATTCTCCTTTTAGCTTAGGGAGGAGTCATTATTTACACCTGAGGGGGGGGGAATGGAGGTTTAGTGGACATTCTTAAACACTGTGAAAATGTAAGCCATTTCATGGCCTTTGTTGTTTTTTGCTCGTATCCACAAGTCACTCGTAATGGTTTGTGGTGGTTTCAGATTTGTTCAGCTAGTGTTAGGCTATCCGGGGCCGCGTGTATCCATGATACGGACGCTCCACATGGCCCGCTATTTTGAGGCTGGGGTGGATTGGGAACAGTCAGGGGGTTTACACCCTACTCTTATTCGACACTGACTGCGATTACATGTACATTTGTGACTCTCTGTACACGGGACCGACGGCTTTAACGTCCTCCGAAGGACGGGATGCTTTCATGCTCCATTTGCCAATTCCAAGTGAACCATGGAGGAGAGCGGTATTCTGTATTTTAATCAATAGCTGGATACAGATCAACCCGAATTTCACGATAGTACCCAATAAATCCCAGCAAAGGCCACGACCCCACCGGGATTCGAACCCGGGAATTTTGATGGTAATTTGCGCCAGAGCAAGCACCCTAACCGCTAGCCACGCTCTCCCACCTTCTGGCTATGCCAGGGTTCAATTCGATTAATTGAACCCAGGTAGGGAGGTGTTTTAAACACCAAGCCATTGAGACCTAAGCCAATATGCTCATAAGTTTAAAAGGAACGATCGGCACTATACAGGATTTGAAGTGGGTGCATGTGTGACTCTGGGTTTTTTTTTTTGGGGGGGGGTCAAAATATGTGGAACTGTTCAGATTTAGTTTTTGGGAGTGGTTTTTTCCAGTTTTATTAATACCTTTAGAGTTGTTATCAGTAGCAGGGTTTTGCCCTCTAAGTTGGTGTGTTATTGTGGGAAAAAAATGGACAGTACAATTATTTGGAGTTTGGGGGTATGGCCCCCCCCAACTTGGTCCCGAATGAACAGTTGCTTTTAGGGCCTATATTCCACAGGGAATGATTTTCCATGCTTTTGATGCCAGATTTCATTCTACCATCACCATTACCCCTAGAAACATTGTTTTTTAAACTTATGGGGTGTTATTCTCAATGTTACCCCTCCCAACATCATATTCGGCGTCGCTACTCGTTTTTTGAGTGCCGACCCCCCAAAATTGGATGCTCTACCGGAGAACAAACGTTGTATGAAGCTCCAAATTTTCAGGATTTTCATATTTCATCAATTCCAACTACCTCACAAACTTAGAAAAAATTGAAGGGATAGTGTGATGCAATGGTGTTGAGTGACTGGATGGCTCTCATGCGAAACCTGACAGACCTGTTTCCTGGGTTGGTATATCAGTGATCTATTTTAGACATTTAGGACTCAAATCTGTTTCATGAGATCTCTGTGAAGATGATTTGTCAAAGTCTAGTCTTCATGTTCATGTACATGTTCATAATATGTTCTGTGACGTACATGTTCATGTACACAGTACATGTACATTGTACATATTCTTATTAAGGAATTTGTATCTATCCATATACTAGATCCAGTTCATACAATTTCCAGGTCTATAGGTTAAAGGTCAACCTTTATAATTCCTTCTTATATAGTGGCATTTCTCCCCTGATTTTTATGGACCCATTTTTAAATTTCAACAATTTTATTTATTCTAGCTGCATAGTCCTACCACCTATCTCTGATTGGCTTCTTAAAGGCCATCTACATGGTAATAACTTAAAAGTAACAAACAATAATTTTACAATGATATCTGCAGTACTATAACTCTTTTGTTCTGATCTGCATTACAATCCTATAACCTTAAGTCATTGATAAACACGTGAAAGAATGTGAAAATTGTGAACCAATACAAATTATAGCCCCCTTTCCCCACTTTTCAATGTGTAGTTTATTCCTATCTACACGTGTGGGTGAATCCGTATCAAGTCAGTAATGTCTTCTTCTAGCAGATTACAAGATCTGAAAGTCAAATTCACATTTTTTGCTTAATTGTGGATTTAGCCACTTAAACTACATCACATTCCTATTAACATTTCCTTTTATAAATATAATTTTGTCTCGAAACCTTCAATTTGATGAATTTGAAAGCAATTGGCAATGTGGACATACTCGTTCTATTTTTAGTTATTCCCAGTATATAAAGAGTTGCGATTGGTTCAATTGAGTCATTGATGGACCACACAACATTTCAACAATTATAGGCAGCATTGTTTTGGTTTAAGTATCCTGTCTTTCATCAAACCTTAACAATTCAAACTAGGGTAACCACTCAGTGTTAAGGGAAACGGAAGTGTGTGGTTACCGCATTTAATTAGTATAGCGCCCTATAGGGGACACCCAGGGAAAACCACCTGCATGTTTTTGAGGCTTCCACGCGCCACAAAAAGCGAACATTTGATAGATCAAACGAAAAATATGATACACTATGACTTTGCTTGAAATGAAGCTTGTTTAATAATTCTGAAAATCTGATCTTTGCAATGCAACATTTAGACAATTTCTTCTTGAAACTCTGGTTGGGCCAATATAGGAATTCCAAGAGAGCGCACAAAATCCCCAAACAGCCATTTTAAATCCATATTTTTCAAAATCACCTTTTCTCAATACAGCCTAAGACCACATTGATAGGATTTTGATTTTCATTATTAAGTAAAATGGTTATCATTGCATATTTACTTTTAATCACACTATTTCGAAACTGCCATTTTTTTCTGAGTAGACCCATCAGATTTAAAATACAGACAGCCTGCTTGACAGCAATGGTGAATCCCAACACTGTCATGCATACATCATTTTAACACTGTGCGTGCACAATTTCATTGTGATTTTACCAACTATTGAAGGCTAGGTTTCTCTATTTGTGTCCAGTCCAAAATTCAATTGTTATGGCCAATTGAAAGTTAATACAAAACATTAATTTTCCAAGTGTTTGTGTTCAAGATGCCATGCGTTGCTCAATTGGACCAGACTAGGGGTAACAGGGGTAAACGTGCATACATGCATTAAATGACATCCCTGTGGCATTTCTTAGATCTCTTCCCCCTTTGAGATGAAGTTTGAGCTCCATCTATCTACTACTAAAACAATCTAGTCTCTGCTGTCTGTCCCTTGTATATCTGGCTATGCAGTTCATTAGGGCTTTAACATATGGGGCTGATATTTGCATGAAAGGTTGGGGAGGACAGTCTGACAATTGTTATCAGGGTTTCAAACTGACCCACAAGGTCAAAGCCTTTGGCATCTAGGGGTTAATTTTTAAAAGCCCTATCACCACCAAAATGGTCAAAAAGACCCTCGACCCTGAGCACAGTACAGATCTGAGGTCAACGATCACACACATAGGTCAAAGGTCAGCTATGGGGGAAAATGTACTAGTACTAACTAAAAATTGTCTGGCTATGCATTAAAAAATGCTTTGACATATGGGGATGATTATGGTGCAAATGACATGAAGCTAGGGGAGGGCAGTCTGATATTTGTTAGCAGGGTTTCAAAGTGACCCCACAAGGTCTCAAGAAGTCAATTTTCATAGAATTACCCTATGACCACCAAATTTGGTCAAGGACCACTGACCCGAGTACAGAACAAAATCTGAGGTTCAAAGGGTTACACACAGAGGTCAAAGGCTACACACAGGTCAAATGTTACACATAGAGGTCAAATGTTACACATAGAGGTCAAATGT
>JAMKCH010030208.1:0-26818 GCA_023653785.1 Ophioderma brevispina
ACCGTATTCTTACAGAGAACACCTGACTGAAAAAGTGCCCTGACCTCCACGGTCCACGATAGTCTTCACGGTCCCGTAGCTGGAAACTTTTGGGGATAACTACCCTAATTTCATGATTGATCGGGTAGAAAACATGATGGATCTTCAAGCAGAATGTTAGCTTTAAGGTCTGAGATGTTCCCCTCAGGATAAAATGACGTTTTCATCTTGCCCATTTTGTACAGGAACGAATGGGGCTGGTATTTACCGGTGTGAAACCCTATGCAAGTTAATAATAATTTAATACTTTAAAGCCACTTTTGAAACTGGTGGGCATTCGCTAACTTGCAGCATATAATACTGCAATGTGGCCTTCACATAAACCACAGTAGTTGGTCCATGGAAGAGACCTGTTGCTACAGAATGTTTCCAATACATGGCCTGGATTGTATACCATCATGGCTACCTAACAAGATCCCATCTTACAGTAAAGACCAAGTTTTCCATTTTACGGAAAACAAAGAAATTTCATGGAATTGTGAGTTTATAATGGTTTAAATTCATCCTACCACTAATTTAGTCGCCAAATGCATTAAAATCTCCTGAAATTCTAGACCAAAATTCCCTTACCAAGCTTCAATATCGCCGATTTCACTCAAATTGCCTGGTAAATCTAATACCAAATTCGGCATACTCTTGCGTGCTTGTTTCTGGTGTTTCTAGATTTAATATGTTGTGTTTTTAGTTGAAGAAAATTGAAATGTTTCCCTAGAATGGCATAAATTAAGCCTTTTAATTAGAAAACGGAAAAGAAAATGGAATTGGCAATTTAGAAACGGGAAACTTTGATCTTTATCTTATAGTCAGTATTCACTGATGAACTCTTCTCACAGCTGGTCTTCAAAACCTAGCTCAACAACTCTGCCTTGCTGAGCTACAACATGGATGACACACTGTCTAGTTGAGATACAACATAGACATACTACCTTGTAGACCAAGCCACCCAATGTCCTCCAATGACCACCTGCTGATTTTTGTCCGAGCACCAAATTCAGGTAACAGATATCACCAACTCTCGGGATTGTATCTATCTGCAGGTCTACACATGAGCCATGGTTGCTGGTCGGTAGGGGAGGCATCTTGTAGATCTATCTTCAAGTCTTGCATTCTGTGTGCCAGTGCCATCATGACTTCAAGTAGCAAATCTCGACTTAACGTCTGCATTTTGGGGTTATTGGCAACCTAAAGATATGAATATGGGAAAGCTGGTCAATTAGAATACCTTAAGTACCAGACTAAGTGTGAAATAAAATTTCCACCTAAATTGCTTGTCACTGTTGTAATATTTGGACTAAGTGACTCCAACAGTGGTACCGAACATCATTAAATGTTGCAAAAAACTGGGCTCTTTCAAAGTGAATTAAATACACCCTATGGAAGGCACAAATCTGGATTCAACCCCCCCCCCACACACAGGATCTCAATTCAACTTGCACTTTCCATAGATAGGGTGTATAGAATTATACAGAATAACTTAATCATACAATTTATGCATGATCAGGTCATGGGTGTCACATGCACTGCATATGACAACCATGCATTGTTCATGACCTGACCATGGCTACTCCAATTCAGGCCCGTAGCCAGGAATTTATGTGGGGGGAGGTGCGGATTTGCCAGAAGCGGACCTTTTGCGTACCCAAGAACAAATTTTTTTCGGCTCGCTGCGCTCGACATGACATCATCAAGCGTTGAGAAAACAGTATAGTAACACCAGCCATGCGTAATGCAAGGGTTAACAGCTGTTTAGTCATTCGTATACCATGCACCACAACCCTTAAAAAACATAATTTATGCAAACAGCAAACTTGTCATTGACGACACGGACCCTTCAACATGACAAAGCGGACCTTCAACATCATAAAGCGGACCTTTGTCATTTTTTGGGGGGGTGCGTCGCACCACCCGCACCCCCCTGGCTACGGCCCTGCCAATTGAATTCAATACCTCATAGGCATATACCATTTTTTTTTTTTTTTTTTTTCCACCTAAATTGCTTGTCACTGTTGTAATATTTGGACTAAGTGACTCCAACAGTGGTACCGAACATCATTAAATGTTGCAAAAAAACTGGGCTCTTTCAAGGTGAATTAAATACACCCTATGGAAGGCACAAATCTGAATTCAAACCCCCCCCACACACAGGATCTCAATTCAACTTGCACTTTCCATAGATAGGGTGTATAGAATTATACAGAATAACTTAATCATACAAATTTATGGATGATCAGGACATGATCAATGCATGGGTGTCACATGCACTGCATATGACAACCATGCATTGTTCATGACCTGACCATGGCTACTCCAATTGAATTCAATACCTCATAGGCATAAACCATATACTCAATTCCATGCATCTTATACATCTAGGATATCTCATTGTGGCAAGGATTGCAATTTTTTAGAAACATCTCTCATGCCTTTCAAGACCAAAAAGTCCAAGTTGGGATCTATTCTACACGGGCCAAGATTCATGAGGTCAAAGATCATCATAGTCATACTGACTTAAATATAGTACCACTGTTTTGGACATGAAATATGGTCAGAATTCAAGGATGGCACTCTGCTTTGGTGCTGCCCCAAACACAAAATCGGAACCTGACCCATCCGACACACTTTTTTCTGACACACTTAACACTTTCCCTGGACCTGTGCTAGGCAAATTCATGGACGTCACACACCAGGGACTTTAGGGATAAAGATTGGCAATTACTGACCTCCCGTCGGCAAACGTGTGGGCACACGAGCTGATATGGGGTTGCAGTTTCATTGAAAAACGGCCTCAAGGCGAGACACTCTGGCTAGAAAACTAGGGCAGTCTGCAGTCAGAATTGCTATGTCTCACTAGGTTTGAGTAATGGTTCAACTTGACTGCGCTAAAACAATGGAACCGCTGAAGCGAACCTGGCCCAAGTGGTATTATATCCTTTGTGTTCAATTGACAATCTCCGATAAGGGTGTACCAAATGTGGGATTATACTTGAGAGTGGGACTATACTCGAGTCAGAAGAGTACATACCGTTTATTTTTTTACACGGTAGTGAACAAAGTTACAGATACTTAAAATGGCCCTGGTCCAATCGCTAATGAGTGAGTATTAAAATTTAACGACAACTCAACACAATTGTGTCATATCGTTATCATTAAGTTAAAGTACATCAAACCTTTTAACAAATTCAAAACCTTCATGAAACATACACCCCAGTAAATTCTAGTCACAACATTTTTAAAAAGTTTAAAATATTTAAACAGATCAGCTTCTTTCAGGAAATTTATCACCAGAAGAGGCCTAATATCTTGAAATAATGCTTTCAAATCTGGGACGCTATAATATCTTCTATGAATAAGCGCATAATCAACGCACTCAAGTAATACATGGTTCACAGAAAGAGCACAATCACAAGGAATACACCGAGGGACTGGCTCACCTCTAAGCAAATAACTATGGGCCATAAAGTATGGGGGGGGGGGATTAATTGGGGGGGGGGGGACAATTTTACATCGCGAATACATTTTGTCATCCTCATCCAATCAAACCAAACTGCCAGCAGCTACAACAGTTGGTTGCAAAGCATGCATAGATAATGCCTATCCCCAGAACCCCAGTTTTCAAGGAAGTGGTAAAATTTTGATACTCAAGAAGCTACAATTTTTATCATTACCATGTGAAATATTAGGGCTAAAGATGTTGACTTTGACAACAAAAAAGGGGTTTTAAATGAGCAAAAATGTGCTCCCAATTTGGTTGACCAATATAATTTTAAGAGTATATTCTATGGGGCTTATAATATCACGTTTATAGCTATCCACATCAAAAGTTAAACTATTGGCGCAAAACTTTTCAGGCAATTTTTTTTGGGGGTCTTGCGGGTGAAGGCCATTATATCAAGATGAAAACTTATAATTAATTAATTGGGTCATCCATCTTTAAAAAATAGGGGGTCTTGGCACGACTAGCTAGATACTTGTCTCAGACTGAGACTTAGTGGTTCAAGGTCACAAACAAGAGAAGATATCAGTAGATTCCCAAATGCATTGCTTCCAATGGAGGTGTTTGTTCAGCTACTGATGTGAATCATTAGAGATGAACCTGGCTAAATTGGACATTAATAATCAAAAACTTGCATTTTAAGAATGTTTTCATCTCTAACGATTAACATGATGCATGCAGACCGCAACTATCATTGGAACCAATGCCTTGTGGGAACTACTGATATCTTCTATTGTCACCAAACAACCAAACCGGACTTCTACCTTGTGAAGTTGGAACAATGATATTCAATGAGTGGTCCGATGTCTTTCGCACCCACTCTGTCAGCAGCATCCAGGATCATCACGGACGTCTGTTATGAGATTTGGACCTCCTAGGTTCTCTTTGCAGAAGGCTTGCAGGCGATTGTTGCTAAACGTAGTAGTCTGGGGCGAGAATAAGTACCCTGGTCATCTTGTTAAGGAGATTTCATGAGTAATAGTCCATCCATACAAAAGGTTGTCAAACACTGTTTGAAATCTCATTTATTATGACAAAACCAGAAACAACTTTAAAATATCCATAGCGACAGTTTTGACAACTGATTTGGAATAGTTAATCGACTGCACAAATTTATGAAAATTTCACATAATTTAATATGATGAAAGGGTAATGGTTGAATACTTAGCTTTGAGTGCCTCGGCACACAAGAATACGTGGTGCGTCATTAAGATGGCCCCACACATGTGGTTATCACATCTTGAAAAAATTGCAAATGAGCTAATTATATACGACCCCCCCCCCCCCATACTGACCGAGTATAGTCCCACCCTTTCTTAAGCTGAAAATACCTTAAATTGGGATGGGGATAATGCCGAATCTTGCCCTAAGCCGGAGTTGAAACTATCTGGGCCTTACTGCCACACTATACAGCAAATTCATGACTTCGAATTTGAAGACTCAGAATTGAAAAATGCTGTTTTTCGATTAGTTGCCGTCGTTCCACCCTCATTTTAAGGAAATTTCATCTTTTGAGAGATGGAACTATAACAGCATTAATGACTATAATGTAACTTTAGTGATTTTTTAAGCAAACAAAAAACAAATAGTCACGAAACTACCCAATTTGCAATCAGTGTATTGGCGGCAGCCATATTTGATTGGCGACTCTCAGGCTCTATGACCTCCCGACCTAAATTATTTTATTCACAGTATTGTGGATATCATACTATGAAATCTTCGGAACTTATAATGGAAATATTGGAACTTTTAATTTTTTAAGCAAATTTGAATACTGTATTTAAAAAACGTCATGCAGAAAAACCAGGAAAGTGAAAAAAAGGGGAAATAATGTTGCCCCCTCCCCATTAGGGTGCCCTCGGACCCTACACAGGACTGGTAAAATATTCTTTTAGTTGCAGAACACAAATCTATCAAACAACTATTTTGTCATGAATTTATGACAACTCATAATTTTCAGTGACTTGTTATTTTTTTATACTGAAATATGGAAAAAAAGAGTGACTAATATTGTAGTTATACGTCTGAGTGAAGTAGAAAGCCTTGAGAGTGTTGGAACAGAAACAGTGTCTTCTGCTGAATCTTGCACTTTGCCGTGTTTCTACTCTTAAATGTTGTTTTTCACAAACTGTAAAGGTTCCATCGTCAGTAGAAACCTTCTGAGATGGAATATAAATGATTTAGTATTGGGAAATGCAATATTTGAATTCAAGTCTAAAAGGGTTGTGTTATGGAAAAATACAAAAGTTTCCAATTGTTGCAGTCAGTGTAGGCCAATTGTGGCATGGGATAATAAAATGGATCTTTAGAATTTTCTGAAATTTTCCTGAAAATTAGGGTTGGGATTTTACTCGCGCATGGGACTGTACTCGGGTCAGTAGGGTAAGTATGCAGTTTAGCATGTTAAAGTTCATTGACTAATCGGTTAGTCTGAAGAGTGGTGGATTAAGGCAAAATACTCATACATACGGTCTAAATAAGTCATATATAGGTTATTATTTCGATTCAAGAATTAAATTTGGTGTTAAAACGTAGCTGTCGAGTGTGCTAGTATATTGAATGTATATTTGAACAAAATGATACCAAAATGATTTTGACGAAAATAGGGTGGCCAGTGCAAATCTCGTAATGTGTTCTGATGATACTATGAAAAATACGACCAGGCAACCGCACCGTTTAGGGAAAATAGTGGATAAAACTTTGTCTCAACCTGTGAACTTTTTGACAAAAGATAAAAGTGCACAACTTTTACCTATATTTTGATAACAAAATATTGTATGTTCCAAACTACTTTTTAAGCTACATCCAATTACATTATGTAGTCTTAACATGGATGTGCCTCCAAGCACATCCACATGCGATTCATTATAGGCATTATCAGTGATTGCTAAATCAGCCCAATCGAAAATCATCAAACTCAGCTATTGCATTATGTAACAAGTGCCGGTATCCTAACATACACCTGAAAATGATAAGCAGAGCAACCTAATGACGGACCAAAATCAGAGATTTTAGAATTACTGTAAGAAACGGAAACTTACGACAACACAATAATTGAAATGGAGAATTAGTATCTGGGCAAACGCCGTTTTTCTCATTTCTGCAATTTCACAGTCGGAAAAGGTAAGTTATGAGGATTCACAGACTTATCCTTCACTTTGAAGCATTCCTGCCAATTTAAAATATTTCAAATCAATTGATAGTGTCTTACGACAAATATCAATGAATGAGATTAAGGGATTATATCCAATCATATTTATTTCTCGAATACTGAGCATTTATGAATTTTTCTTTAAAAATCCATACACGATCGCTTTGGTGATGGGCAAATAGAGGGAACTCTAATACACAAATCTTGACAGGCCGGGGGGGCAGGACACCAAAGTTAATGCACTAAAATTGGGGGAAGGGTTATTTTGGGTGCTTGTAGAACACATATAGGAAATATCCGATAAAAGTTCGTTTTTTGGGGTGGACATTTCGTTTAAACCAGATATCGCCCAGTGCTGAAAGAAGAAAGTAATTTATAGGAGGATTAGCTGCGATCACCAGGTGAGCATAAACTAGATTTTAGTAAAAAAAACCTGATATTTGAATTTCGCGCGTGTTTCCAAAAATCCCTCAACTGACAAAGCACTTTAAAATTTCGCCGTTGCTATCTTCCTTTATACATGTTAAACACATAGTAACATCAACAAAGTACGAGCAATATGTATAGTTTTATTCAGACTGAATCAGAACTGGAATTTTACAATTGACGACCCGGCTAAGCTCGACACGTCATAGCACGGGCGAAGCCCTGGGCTATTAGATGAAGTACATAGGATATCGGTTCTTTTCCGATGCAAAACCTGTCAGGAACAAAGTTTCAAAATACTTCACTTACCGAACCTCCTATATTCCGATTCCCTGGGTGTTATTATCACGAAATTTAATTATTAGACAAAATAAAGAAATAATGACGGTATGATGAAACAGTTTTACAAGTTGTTGATTGTTAGAATTGTAATAAAGGCAAATTTAGTATACTTCAGTGCCTTCAATTTTCTTTCATTTGCGCCAGTATTGACGCAAACATCCTCGTTAAAGCAATATTAGCACATTTTTTGAAGGGCGCCCCCAATTTTTCAAAATTTGGGAGATTTTTACAAGGTTGCTTGGTAAACTGCTAGTTCATTATAGCTGTGAATGGTTAAGCTCGAAAATGTCTATTGTGTCGCAAACGAAGGAATTTGAATAGAATAATTTTAGCGGGATCCCCGATAATAATTCAAACGGCTGCTGGAAACGCCTTCCAATGTGAAAATAGCGGGAAATAGCGCCATGTACGTGTCTACTGCTCATATATTTAGTTGTTTTAATAGTTCGGGAAAGTCAAGTTAGAGGTTATTTTCAAGAGGTGGCACTATTTCTCATGGACGGACATAACCGTAGTATTTCCAGCGCTGCGTTAAGGTCCAATCTGGGATCCAATTCTAATTCAAAAAAAAAAAAAAATCGCTATTTGGTGATAAATACGCATTTTTTCGCAATCTCGTGCGCAGTATAGTTACCTAGACAATTACCAAAGTAATGTGCAAAAATATCACAAAATTTTGAAAATTGGGGGCGTCTTCAAAAATGTGCCAATATTGGGCTTTAAGTTACAGGACATAAAGTGCACATCCATTACAAATCAGAATCAGTGACATTTGGTAGGGATTGTAAGCCAAGGTGAGTAAAATGCAAGTTTTAAAAAATGCGTGATGGACTCCGTAATAGCTTTATATTAATGCTCTGACCTATACACGACCAAAACCCAATATGGAGTGTCTAGTCAGAGTGTTTACGGCAATCAAGTGCAAGGGGGCATGGAATGTAGAGAATTCGATTCAAAGGTTCACCCATTTCCGGCCAGAGCTACCCAAGGCATGTTTCAATCTACGATCAAGAAAAACTTGCAAGAATTACTCGATACTAGGCCCAAAATGATAGGAAATATAGCTGGCCGGCGATTGTGTGGTGTGTTAGCATGTACTGAGGCTTGCCCGAGGTTGCTCACTCATCATCCGACTACGATATCCCATGTTATTTACGTTGTAGGAGAACACGGGCAATGTAATTTTACTAGTATTGAATTTCAATATTGGTTTAAATCTGTCTGAAATTTCATTTCGCACACATACACAATCATTTATATGAGTGTGCAATGCAGGACAGGGCGTGTGTGTGTGCGCGTGTGCGTACAAGACCCCATCAGTGGACATGTGTTAGTCTGCATGACCAATAAATACATCGTATTCGGAATCGACATGTCAATGCATCTCGCTTGTAAATATGTTCTAATATTGTGGCACACTGGCCCTGGACATTTGTCAGTAATTTGTGTTTAAACTTTTTAATTTGAGGTAATTTATAAACCCATTTTTGCAGTCAACAGACTATGCTTAACGGGGCTGCACGAGTATCAACATTCATCGGGGCCTTGGCAATGTGTTCCACGAGATCGTGAACGCATGTGCAAAAGTCAGGAATAGATGTGTTGGTGTTGGCCGGTTGTATCAGCACCGATACTAATCGAAATACGTCCCTCCCCCCAGCTTGACAGGATGGAAGACTAGGGCTTTAAAAAATGGCTGACTGGAAAAATGGCAATATTAAGGTAGGATTATCGGGTACGGCTTTGTGCCAGATCCTTGTGAAATTGTATCAAATGTTGGTATGGTAAAAGAAACTGTGTGCCAAATGTATTTTTTTCCAAAAAAGCATTCTAAAGATATGTCGCCAAATGGTTTTCAAATTCCCATGAATTTGTACAGGGACTGATTTTGGGCAGTATAGGAAATGGGACAAATGGCGGCAATTTTGTGACAAAAACTATACATTTTATTTCAATATTTCTCAAGTAATTGATGAGTGTTACAGATTGGTGTTTTTTAATGGTTAAATATCAAAATCCATACAATTTTTTTATTGTTCTGGCATCATCAACAACAAGAACAGGTGGTCGCAACAAAACACTTTTTGTTTAAGATCTCTAGAAAATAATGATGTATCCACTTTCATAATTTTTCCTAGAAGAACGACAAATCCTTGGTGATGAATAAGGGGTCATATGAAAGGAAATCAAATTTAAGAAATTCTCCGTTAATTTGCAGATTGGCAGTTTTCTATTTCAAATTAAAAAGGTTTTTAATTTCCCTAAATTATTTTGCCCTAAAATATTTCTAAAGAATAAACAGATGATTCAAAAAAGTCATGAGAGATTTTAGGTATTTGGTTATACACACATCCCTGGAGTTCAGACTTAAAAGCACATTCAATTTAGGGACTGGGAAAATTATGAGTGTAAAAATTACAGAAGTTTAAAAAAATTAATTAAAAAACACTAAAACAAGGAAAGGTCAATCCTTACCTTAATCAAGTTTGACTAAATTGAATTAGGGGTTTTGATTTTATGGTCATTTTTTGTAAGACCATTTTATACGATGATCTCGTAACTCTAATTTGTAATGGTTAAATTGACCATATGATATGTTCTGTGCACCACAGTGCGGTGGAAGAAACTTTAGGGTGGGGGAGGGAAGAAAACTCAGTTTGCTTTCTAGAAAGTGTTATGAGCAGAGTGAATGGACCCTATAGAATACACCACTAAAAAACTAGGTGTAGCAGACGACGTCGGTGCCGAGACAGTGTTGGCGTACGGAATATGGCCCTTGCATAATGAAGAGTCACAAAATGTTGATAGTTGTGTCTTTAAATGAAATTTGAAATTATCATAAGGTTTGGACTAGTAACAAACTATTTGGGTGGTAAGATTTTGTCTGTGCCATTTTTGTATAATTTCTCCTTCTGAGGGTTTTGGGAAACTTACAATTTTAGTTCTAATAACACTCAACTAGACTAACTGTTTGAAAACTCAAATTTTCGATTGTTCTGGTAGCTAAAAAAATAGCCTTCACATATGACTTTTTCATTTTTGTTAAGAGTATGGTGTTTAATCTTTCCAAAACAATCAGTTTTTGAATAACCCGTGTCGCTTTTATAGCGAGAAATCAACGTTTGGTGAGAGGTCATTTTGATACACAATTCTATGGTGAGTTATTATTGGTGTTGATCCTATATCAACATGGGTCCGATGACCCACAATAGAGTCCAGAAAATTTTACATGCTGTGCTTTCTGGTGGTGGTGGCATTTCTAGAAGCTAGTTTGAGGACTTTTAAAGGAACTGCCTTTGACAACCATTAATGCACTGTTTTGATTTGTTTCTTTCTATAGCTGTTTTGTGAGGGTGGGGAGACATCCCCTTCGATTATGTTTAAGTGGGGACATGTAACCCCTCCTCTCATCCTCCCTCCCCTTCCCTTCCCTCCCTGCCCTCCTCCATGCTCTTTCAACAATCTTTCTATTTGAACCACATATAGCTTGTATTTGATAGAGGCACTGTTCCTGGATTGATAAAAACAATTGAGGGAAAATTGATCGCATGCAATGCCATCGATGCAACATCCTCATCAATCATTCACTGTTGTTCCCTGATCATGATTCACAACTCAGATATATGGTAGCAATATGGTAAAAATGGTAACTTTCACACTGGCATTTTTCACTTTTTTCAGCAATTTTAACATTTTTGCTTGCTTTGAAAGATTTTTCACATAGACCTTCACACAAATAAACGTTTGTGCATTTTTTAGTAGTAACAGTAAAAATAGTGGTAGGGCTGAAAGCGCAATACTGTACAAGTGGAAATTTTTGCGAGGTTTTATTTTCGCGAAAAAATTTCGCAAGTGAACATAAAAATGCGAAAATAAAACTCGCGAAAATAACTTTTCATTGCAAATATTTTTGGAAAACTTTGTCATTAAAATGTAACTTTTTCCAATAGATTTGTATTGCCTTAATGTCAATACCATGAAATTAAATTCTCGTGCATTTGGCAAAACTGTTAAAATAGCGAAAATATCTGCACACGAAAATTTCCACTTATACAGTATTTGAAAGCTGCATTTCAACTGGTTATTGAAATGAATATCTTATGCAATTAGCAATCAGCAATTGTGTTAGAACGGCTGTGCTACTGTTCGTTCATGAAAATATCTAAGAACAGTGAGTCCTCTGGAGGCATGGACACATCCCCATAGTAGATATATCTCAACAAGGAATCAAATGCTTGTCTTGAAGGAACGGCTTCGCCAATAGTGATCTGAGAAAAAGAACACATAAGACAAGATTTATTGCCATTTGGTCTAATCCCATTTGGTCTAATAGCCATTTGATCTAACTTCAATTTGTCTAAATCCATATTCTTCTAATATCAATTTGTCTAATAACCATTTAGTCTAACAACCAATTTATCTAACAATCAGAATTTCTAACATCCATTTTGGTCTAGTGCCCATCTAGTCTAATGCCCATTTTGTCTACTACCATTTGGTCTAATAACCACAAACACCATTTGGTCTAATACCCAATTGGTCTAATAGCCATCTGGTCTAATATCCATCTGGTCTAATATGTTTGGCCTAATACCCATTTGGTCTAATTGTCCATTTGGTCTAATATCCACTTGATCTATGTCCACCTGGTATAATGTCTACATGGTCTAATAATACCCATTTGGTCTAATATCCATTTGGATGTTAAACCCAAAATAATTGATCTTAAACATTGATTTAAATATTAGACCAAATGGATATTAGACCAGATGGATATTAGAGCAAATGGAATATTAGACCAGATGGGTATTAGACAAAATATTAGACTAGATGAATATTAGACCAGATGGATATTAGAGCAAATGGAATATTAGACCAGATGGGTATTAGACCAATTGGAATTAGACCAATTTGGTTATAGACGATATGGATATTAGACGATATGGATATTAGACGATATGAGTTTTAGAGTTAGACAAAATGGCTGTTAGACCAATTGAGATTAGACCAAATGGCAAGTCACCTAAGACAATGCCGGTGACTCTTAATTGCATTTTCAGGACAATATTCTTAATCAGCATGACAAAATGTATTCTTAGGTCAGTGGTGTTTGAGATGGCTTCCCATATAATTTGTAATCATTCCATCATAAGTCATGATTCGTATTATCGGTGATGCTCATCACCAAGATAACTTGAAAAGGTTTATACTTTGTAAACCTAGAAGTACAAAGTAATCAAACTCCCACACAAGTGTCACAAGGAATACCTGATATTTGTCAACTTATATGACCTGTATTGTGTGTATCAGTGTAAGAGATTTGTTTTGTTCGTACATCATGCACTGTGTCTTAATCGCGCGCGATTACGCTGCGCAGCGCATCAATTAATTTACTTTGTACTTCTAGGTTTACAGAGTATAGTAATTATGGGAACACATTTGGCATATTTTAAATAGGGTTGCACGGCATGGCCTTTTTAGTAGTCGACTAGTCGCCCCAAATTCGTGTTTGACCTTTGACCTTGATGTGTTGCCACCTTGACCTGATGTTGACCTTAAGAACCATGAATGTGTTGACCTTTGACATTGATATGTGACCTTTGACCTCATAAACAAATGAGGGCTTGCATGTAAAACTCCATAAACCAAGTTTGGTTCCAATTGCACTTCAACTTTTCAAATGAGGTCAATTTTACATTTTCAGCCCATCTTACAACTTGACCTCACACGACATTTGACCTTGGTATGTGACATTTGACCTCATCAACAAATTGGAGATGCCATGTTGCACCTGTGACCCAAGTTTGGTTTAAATCCATCAAAGTATGTGGATATTACAGGCAAATGATAACCCTTTTTCACGACAGACAACAACAGACATCAACAACAACAGACATCAACTACAGTGGACAAAGTGGTCCCTATGTGTATTCCTGCCTTAAAGGCAGGCGACACAAAAAGCCCCTTTAAAGCATGCGGTTTCATACAGGAGATTCCAGATGTTTGGTGTTAAGCCAATATATGACAGAAAAAAAATTATATGATCAGGAATCGACATTGCCATGGTTAGAGGAGGTTCATACTGTCTGATTAATGCTCTAACATTACAGTAATTTCCAACCGACAAAACCATAAAAACTCAATTTAAGATTTCCATGGCGATATAAGTATTATTCATATTATGGATGTTTCATATCCTACCTGGTTGTGATGCACTGTGGGTAAAAGATATTTTAGTGATAATAGTCCTATATAAGCTGTTTGATTAAAGGTGGCTTAGTAAAGTAATCTTGGGCAGTGACTATGATAGTCTAGGGTTCAAATCCCGGCAGGAGCTTGTCCTCGGCAGCTTTTTGTGAACTTGATAATGATATCGCTATCCATACTTAAAAAAGTCTCGTGCCGAGCAAACTCGTGCGCGGAGTGCCCATCTCTCTTTCCTTAGCGTTTGGGCCAGACTCCTCCGTATTATGTTTGCTGTGGGGGGTTCGCCACTCCTCCCGCACAGCGAGTCTGTTACTTTCCCAGCATTGAATAATGCTGGTACCCATTTATACACCTGGGTGGAGAGGAGTAATTAAGGTAAAGTGGCTTACTCAAGGGCACAACACGTTGGCCGCAGTGGGACTCGAACCCACGACCTTTGGATTGCGGGACGAGCGCTCAATCCACTGGACCACACGTGCCCTTCCATACTTGTTCCTGCAAGTTTACTTTTGGTACTCCAGTTTCCTCATGCATTTAAAATCAAATTTCTTGGCATTACCAGTAACCACTTGGGTATAAGCCCACCTTTGGGTATAAGCCCACCCCCAATTTTTAAAGAAAATACAGGAACTAGCATACACTCGGGTATAAGCCCAGGTGGTAATTTTAGCATTCAGAAAACAATGTGGCAGTATACACACAAAAAATCACATTTCCAAACTTGGAACTATTCTATAGAGCCATCAAAGTAGGGCCTAATGCATTGGGATGGCTTGTTTACTAGAATTACTTTGAGGAATGTGATGCAAGAATTGAACTTTTACTTTGAATGTTTTAATATCTGCTACAACAAAAGTGTACATAAAATGGTGTCTGGTGAATAATATGCTCTTGAAATGATATTGCAATTTTGTATCTGATATTCTAGCCCCTCCCCGGGTATAAGCCCACCCCTATTTTGAAAATCTTCCTTTTAGGGGGTGGGCTTATATCCGAGTGCTTACGGTAATTTGTTCTGGTATTATGATTTCTCACATGTACCAAGCGCCTACAGCCTTGTCCCCACGATTTACCTCAATGAAAGTGAGACTTTAATATCATCTAAACCGATGGCCTAAGTATAGTATGTGTGCCTAATCTTACATCTACTCGGGCAGAAATTCGTAATTTTGTATTTTCTGTCCATGAATGGACAAAATGGTGACCTATGGGGCAGCGCGATACAACTAATTCGCTCATAACATCACAACGCAACATCAGCGCGATACAAATAATTCGCTCATAACATAACATCACAACATCAGAATCACTGATATTTGCCTCATCTTATGTAATATTTGATCTACTCGGGCAGAAATTTGTAATTTTGCATTTTATCCATAAATGGACAGAAATCACAACATGGTGGATGGGGCAGCACGATACAACAAATTTGCTCTTAACATCACAATACAACAACAGAATCAACTAAAATTTTGGAAATAACCTTTCCTTGAGGATATCTAGTGAATCATAAAAATAAAGGCGATCCTGTCTTATGGGTTCACGATCATATAGGGAAGAAAAAATTACTTCGCCATCAGAATTAAGCTAGCCGACAGGGTTAAATAGCTCCCGTTAAGCTTTGCCAACAAGGTTATATCGTTGGAAGGAGGGCAGGGCTTCGATTTATGAAGGAAATGACAGGGTGAAATAACAAAATGAAAAGTGCTAAAACATCTATTTTCGGCAAGTTTTTTTGCTCGAAAAAACCCACTAAAAACACATCCATTTTTATTGTACTAACCTGTATCGATGTAGCTATAAATCCATTACTAGCCAACAAGGTTAAATTGTTGGAAGGAGGGCAGGGCTTGGATTTATGAGGGAAATTATGGAAGGTTTCAGAGCAATCCGCCATTTTCTATCGGTGAAAACATTCGATCACATGATGCAAATGGCCTATTCTGATTGGTTAAAAGTCTGAAAATCTTTATGAGGGAGTAGAGGCGATTACGGAACTAAATTTGTTTTGGTTGAGCGTCAATGGAACCGCGTAAAGTCGGCGTGGACTAGCGTATCAATGATCGCAGTACAATATAAACAGGATCGCGCTGCAACTGCGCTGCATACGCATTTGATTTTAGCCTCACATTTGCCCCAGAATGCATTCAAAGGGAGGGAGTGTTGAGGCTCGGTAAGAGCCACTCTCAACAGCGGCTGCTAGCTTCAATGCCAATTTCCATTGAAAGTGGACCAAAAAGCAGCTGAAATGACTTTTTTTGAGCTAATTAAACTTCATAGATAGATGATTTGGATCCAAAACACATTTAGGGGAGCTAAAGATTAAACTTGATGCTCAACTATAAAATAGTAATAACCCTATATATGATAGCGGACCCACAAGACAGGATCACCAAGATAAATGTGCTAGGATCACAGAATGTACCTTTAAGGCTGCGGCTCAGCGCCATGAGAATGTTTACTTAGATATATCACACATCAAAGTACTCAAATTTAGAAATAGTTTGGATCCCTTAAACGTTTTTGTAGCTTTAAAGGTTTACTAAAGAAAAGAAAAAAGATTTTTTAGTTTTTTTGTATTTATATTGTTTTTTAAGTATTGTGGTCAGAAATACATGGAAATTTGTGCAAAAAGTTATCACAAATATCCCCCACCTGAAAGGATTAAGCTGGGAATTATCTCTTTGGTACAAAAATTGTGAAATTTCTTATTTCTAATCTAAAAGAGCAAATAAGAAATTCAGCCTATAAGTTTTCTATTGTTTTAAGCAAATAAAAATCACCTTTTGTTTTCACTTTAAGACATTTCTGTGCAAATGTACAAGGTAAGAAATCTTTTGAGTGTTTATTCTAAATAAAAATCACTACAACACCTTACATGGATGCCTCAGAATCTCTCGTTGCACCTTTAAAGCGACACTGGCACATTTTTAGAAATATGAATTTCTTCAATTTGCTCGCAAATGATAGTCTCGGCCATTGGAAGAAAAGAGATATATTTTACACATAAAAATAGCATACCTCAAAAGCAGATAGGACATTAATAAGAGGCTAAATACATGCAGGTAATTTGTAGGCTAACTTTTAAGTTTGCCGTAATTTTAATCAACAAATGTGTCTATTACATGAATATCATAGATTCGTACTCATTGATATTAAAACCACAAAGGTCACAGAGAGGTCAAACAAAGTGCAGCCCGTGAGAATCAACTCTGGCTTGTTTTTTCTCTTGTGTCACACGTCATTTCCGCTGTCTGCTGAATTAATGTCGCCGCGACATTAATTATGAAGTCGTTCTGTTTACCATAAGCACGCTGATTTGGGCTTAATAATTTCAGGTGAGGGTTAATGTATATAAAAGCTTTATAACCATGCAAAATTATCAATTTTAAAAATCTAGAGGGCGCACTATTTTTCAAATGTGCCAGTGTCTCTTAAGTAACCATACAGCTTTCAGTAACCTATTTAAGTATAAGTATGAACTTTGGGCTGCAAAGGGAGCACTTGCTCTGTGATTCTCCTATAACAGTGAAATTAAAATGTACCTGGGTATTGGCAGGAATAGGAAATATAAAGTGCACTTCTATGTCTGTGCAATGATGCGTGCCAATTCCGAGTGCCATATGGAGTGTCAAATTGGGGAAAATCTATGCAAATGAAATATTTAATAGTGTAACTTGGATTAGCGTCTTTTGGGACAATGCCTATAAAATTAATAGGTTGAAAACCGTTAAACATGCAAAACCCTTTGTGAACTGTCTAGAACTATGGTGATAAGTTTACTACTCCTTCCAACTTGGGGGGTGGGGGAGAACCCAAATCAGATTGCATGTTCCACAAAACACCTCATCACTAAGCCTTTATAAGTGGTGTCTATTTCTGATCCACTTTAGAGTGCCTCTACAGTGGATTAAAATTACTTGAACAGGAGATACACACACCTCTTGTAAACGCAACCAGCTACATGGAGGGTCTGGCGCATTCTATGCCAAATTACACCTCGCGAAACAGTCGATGTTCCTCGTGGCTCACGCAGATTCAGGCTTGCGTGGTTTCTATTCTTTCCACAATTATTAATCAGACTGTATTTATACTGACACAGGAGGCAGGTCTCCTGAAGTTACCTGGATTTAGTGTTTTCAAAGTGCAGGAAGAGCGTCAGTAGCACAAAAAAATATTTCAGACTTTTCTTCAATTAATTTTTTTAAAAATTTGTTTTGAAACCTCAGAAATCAATATCCCTATATTTTGCAATTTTTTAAAGTTTGAAATGTTGATGATTCCTCAAAACAGGGAAGGTTGGTAGGTATATGTTACTGCCATCTTGGTTTTCCCAGTGGCATACTTTTTTTGTCCTTTAAGGCAGGCCTGGTGTTACTGCCTTAGTTTATTATCTTTGGTTCAGACTACAACCAATGCATATAAAATAACAATAACAACCCAGAACTGACTTTTCTTTTTTTTTAAAAAAACAAAAAAAAAAATATCAAAAAGAGACTTATTGTTGTTATAATGAGAGAACAGCATCAAGCTAATAAAAGGCCCACAGACATATTCCACAGCCACATTCAAATGTAGTATTGAAGGAGAGAACAATTTTATGAATTTCGCAGTACACAACATACATCTTAATTAAGATTACGACTTCAGGATAAATGGGACAAAACATGATTTAAAGTCAAACCGCCACTTCTTGAAGTGGGCAGAAAGCTTCCCTTCTCTTATTAGCAATAATATTCAACTCTCTCTTGGTTTGATAACGTTTTGCAATTCATAACATTAGGCTTCTTTTTTTGAATTTACATACATAATCTATACTTGATACACAAAAGAATAAGAATAATTTACTGAAACCCCAACCATCTTTTAAAATTTGAGATGGAAAAGTTAATATCGTGTTTATCTTGAATAATTTCAACAAACTCATCCCAAATAGGTATACATAATCACAATCACAAAAAAATTTGAATAATTGACTCGTATTTGTTCAAAAATCACACATAGCTGAATCAATTCTGTTAATTTTAAAAAAAATCATTAAACCTTCATGCCCTGTGGAAAACTTTAAGTAAAATTAACTAAATTTAGTGTCAATTGATCCTTGTCCAGTTCCGAATATGAATGTTCTCTCCAGTCCCCGTGCCTCAGAACCATCATCTTCTGTATCCATACCAAAACTAGTTTCCCAAATTCCATGCGATTTTGTGGGATGCTGGCATACGTACATTGACTGTATCTTTTTCAGGCATAAACGATCTGAACATGGCTTCAAAGTAGTTGCTTCTGTCAGCCAAGATGGCCTTTGGTGCACACAGCGGCGTGTTGTCCAGCATTAGTGTGATGTCGGCATAGTCGCGACCTAGCTTGCCCTTTAAGAAACCCTCCATATCGTATTCCATGGTACTTATCATCTGTACTAAAGATACATGAAGAGAATTAATCCTGGGGCAATTCACCAGGGAGATATGGGATGGGAGGTTGGGAAGTAAGGAGCCATGGAGAAAGAAAGGAAGGGAGAATGTTCAAAGGGAATGAGTAGGGGGAAGTGAGAGGGGAGAAAGATAGGGGTAAGTGAGAGGGGAGAAAGAGAGTGGTAAATAGTGATAAGAAGGCTAGGGATGAAAGTAAAAGAGAAGATAGATTGTGAGCTAAAGAAAGATAAGGAGGGATAAGGAGAGAAAGGTAGAGGAGAGGAGAGAGGGGAGAGAGAGAGAGAAAGGAGAGGTGATGGTGAGAAGAGCACAGAGAAAAAGAAATTGATGAAGAGGAATAGAGAGAGAAAGGAATAGTATAAGGGTAGCTGTTTGACAGTTTGTATTGTTGTAGACAATCCTGTCAGTTTAAGGTAGGTATTATCGGCTACGGCTTTCGTGCCCCATATCTTGCTGAAATTGTCATGAAAGTTGGTATTGGTGAAAGAAACATATGTGCCAAATTAATTGTTCCAAAAAGGGTTTTCGGCGAAATGTCCTCTAAGGCTTTTTTCAAATTCCCATAACAAAAGACGTACTGATTTAGGGGGGGGGGGGGGGGTGACAGTAGGAAGTGACCAAATGGGCCATTTTTTGAAAAACTACACATTTTATTCCATTTTTTCCTCAAGTAGTATTGAGTGAGTATAAGATTTGGTATTGTTTTTAATGGTTAGAGAAATCAGTCATCCATCCAATTTTTATTCGTCTGTGTGTCTCAAAAACAAAGACGAGTTGGTCGCAACAACACCCTTTTTGTTGAGTATTTCTAGAATACTGACGTACTACTTTTCCAGTAATTTTTTGTAGAAGAAACTACAACTTCCTTTGTTGAATAAGGTGCCATATGAAAGTACATCAAATTAGAAATATCCTCATGTTAGTTTTGCAGATTGAGTGTTTCTATTTGAAATAACAAGGTGTTTTAATTTTTTCCTCAATTATTTTTCCCTAAAATCATTTCTAAAGAATTTAAACATTGTGATCTAAAAAAGCCAACATGAGATTTTAGGTATTTTGTTTACAAAATCCTGGAGTTTCAGATTTAAAGCACCATTCCTTCTAGGCTGGGTGAAAATTATTAATGACCCAAAATTAGGGAATTTTTAAAAAATAATAAACACCAAAACAAACCGCACTCGGTGAAACTGCAAAAATGTGCGAGGAAAGTTCAACCCTTACCATAGTCAAGTTGGATCTACAATTGATATAGGAGATTTGATTTTATGCGTCATTTTGCGGCTAAGACCATTTTATTTCCCGATGATCCTACCTTAACACAGACCACATCGAAGCATGATAAAAATACTGAAAATGTGGCCCCTATAACCAATCAAGTGCCAAATTAAAGAACTATTTATCCTCAGAAATTTGGGTGATGCCATTTAATTAAGACACAGAATCCAGACACCATAGTAGAGTAGTAACCTACAACTTTTTAGCAAGGCCCATCTTGTCCAAGTCTCATGGAAATACATTCAAATATCTTGATACAATGACCTATATAGTCATATCGGCTGGTATTCTGAAAGGAGTCTAATTTTAGATACCCTGGTTTAAACCCAGATCTAAGTTAGACTCCCTTTCAGAATACCACCTATCATTTTTGCCACACACACACACAGCCGGCGCTTATGTTGTTAGCCCCATCCTCAAATGGCATCCCAACTCATTTGGCAACAAGAAATTGGTCATTGTATTTAAGAAACCCCTGCCAATGGCAGCATCTAAAACGTATACTCTTGCAGACCTAATCCAATATTGAGGAATTCTATGACGCAAATAACCTCACTCTTCTTGATAGGTTCCTAATATGTGCTTATGTCATTATTCCTGCAAAAACATGTGTTTTAACCACAAAATTATTTTATTAACCAACAAAATCCAAATTTTATTGACAGGTCCCAAACTATTGGAGCATCTGTATCTAATAGAAAATGCTTCTTGAAAGTCATAAAACCCTATTGCAGGTTCCTGTCATGTAAATATTGAGTTAATGAGTGGAACATACACATTCGGGTTTCTTCATGTAGACTTCTACCTTCTCCTGGTTGCAGAAACTTTTGTTTTCAGATAAAAATACATCACAGACCTCGAAACCTTGGTCGCCTGCCGTCACGGTTTTTGTGAATAATAGGCCTCTATGCCTTTGACTTGATATTGACCTTTATCCTCAAAAACATATGGATGAATGAAATAAATATCATAAAACAAGTTTGGTTCCATTTGAACCTCAACTTACAATATAGGTCCAATTGTACGACATTGACCCCTCGGTATGTGACCTTTGACCTCTTCCACCAACGAGTGCTCTTAAAGTTGCACCTATGACTCAACTTGCGTTTGATTTGAAATCCATGAGTATGCGGATCTTAAGGCAAAATGTTAACCTTTTTCCCCAAACAACAGCATCATCAAACGACCACCACAGTGGCAAAGTGATCCTTGCTGTTTTCCGCCTTGAGGGCAGGTGACACAAAAAGAGATATAAGATGGGAATGATACTTAATCCTAATTCTATAGAAGATTAAGTGAAGTAAAATTTTCACCCTTCATTTTGCAAGGGAGTTTAGGAATTTCAAAGACTGCACTTGTAGTGTATTTCTACGCCCTCAGGAATCTGTCTGTGATTTATTCCCTTCCGTGCATGACCAGCAATTTTTGGAGTCGGACTACTTCTAGGAGATTTAATTTGTTCACAAAATCGATAATCATTTACAGGCATTTTATTTAAATGATGGACCGCTGTATACAGCTGTCTTTGTTTTTTTGTAAACTATTTTTTTGTTAAAAAAAATCCCATTCTCTCATGTACATTTATTTACTTCTACAAACTTACTCAATAATTTGTGTGCCCCGTCACATACCATTGACTTGATATTTTACTCGACGACTTTTTACTAAGGCGGTCGTTGACATTGTTATTGTTTATGGCGACATATTATATACTTGATCTCGACATCAAAATATTTCGCCATAAATTTTAATACAAGTTTATTATTCATCAAAAGCACTTTATGCTTTATATAAATCCAGCACTGCCACACACTGAAAACTCATTACCAACATGACCCAGTTACGCCAGGCAGGGTTCTCCATTTGGGATACTGGCTTAGTCTTGAGTTTAGGTGTAAATGAACTTAAAAAGACGTATAGGTCAGGTTAAGTTCGAGCCCAGAGATGCAGAACTACTGCTATATTTTACTGTTTATATTTTCATAGCCCTTGTTATATTCATTAAATAATAAATCCTGAAAGAAAAAAATGTCATAAATTGATCATTTTAGAGTAGACCATGTCCTTTTTTAATAGAATGCTTATTATACAAGTTTGTTGATATCCTGTTTTTAATAGCGACATGTCAAGATATGGCCTATGGTGACACATGTGTCGACATAAGGCATATCGACGACAGCCCTGCTTTTACCCACAGACACTTCTTTTCTGGTCATATTTCTATCACATGCAAATTTATTTAATACTACTCAGGAATTACTAGCATGGACTTTGGCTTCCTAATTTACAGTGATTTTCCCTCATATTAATCCCAGCTACTATTTCTTGAGGGCCTGCTACTGGTATCCTGGTAACCAGTACTACCTGTCCCAGGGCCGGGTTGTCAGCGGGAAAACCATCACCCCATCGGTTTTCTAACGAAATCCAATGAGGAGGGTGGCTGGTTACCCTGGTAGAACTGAAAAGATCTACCCACAAGGGTGTCGGCTCCGGAGAGCTAATGACGGCCATCCAGCAATTGACGTCAGGAAGGGCATCCTGTCACTTATCGTTTGCTGCAATAAATCCAATATTCTTCTAGGACTTGGTTGATTTGCCCCCTTTGAAAGCCAGGTCTGTATGCAAGATGATCTACTCAAGCTAATGATGTCACAAAAGAATAAATTCAAAATATAAGAAGATCAAATTTATGTCCCTGCCAGCAATCTAGAAGAAAGTGAACAAAAATACCCCCAAGATGACCTTTGACCTTCACTTGTTGACATCACAAATGTTGTTGTACCCAAGTGTCTTTGGGCCCACGTATGCTTGTACATCATCACATCAGATGCAAGAAATTTATATTTTCACATTTTATCAGAATGACCTCAAATGACCCCCAGAATGACCTTTAAAGTGACAGGAGGAGATTTTTTTAGGATACGAATTTCTCTCAAATTTCGCTGAATCGGTTGTAGACCACCTACCGAGAACGTTTCGAAGGTTTTATGTAGTAATTTCATTATTACTGATCCATGTCAACTTACTTGAGCTGTGGACGTTTCAGGAACGACTGTTCCTTTCATCAGCACTGAGATGAGACTGGTGGATGTCAAGTTGGTGTTGATTTTTCAACCGGAGTTGCCAGTTGCTTCTCCCATCCCTTGGGATTTTTCCCAAACAGACATAAGAAATGTGTGAAGAAAGTATTGGCCTAGTCGCGGTTCATGATGGCGTCGCCCCCGCTTAAGGATTCAATGGCCTACGTAATCCAAGCATTATATTTATTTTGCTCTGTGGCCGATTGACCTTACCCTTGTCACAGCCTATTAATGGTTAGTTTTACAACGTGTATCTGTGATAGCGGGACTTGGGATGGTGGACAACGATCTTTCTGGTAATGCAACTGAAATACTGCCGTGTCAAACTTTCCGCTTTATTTCTTCAATCGCGTCCCAAAATTTACGTCGGTCTCCCCCGATGTATTCCTGGTCGCAATTGGGACATGGGAGTGAGTACAAAGATCAGTTGTATCGTGGTCATCACGTTTGTCTTTGGGATGAACCAGCTGATGCGCAGAGTAGACTGGAGTTTCATCGCTGTAGCAATGTGGGACTCGTCATTACCCTGTGATCTTCTCAGACACACCCATACATACGGATCCAAACATATGCATCTCTAGGCTGATGGAAAGGAAAAGTCGTTCATGAAACGTCCACAACTCCAAGTAAGTTGACATGGATCAGGATAATACGTACATAATATTCATCAACTGATCCTGAGAACCTCCTACAATAAAGTTCGAAGGTTTGGACAAACAGGTGAAAGACAAACCCAAACCTGTTTTGACAAGTGCACTGCTATCGTAATCGTCTCCCATAGAAAAACCGTGTTGGATTTTCTGTCGTGCCACGACAGAAACACGTACTAATTCCTATCTTATACATTAAAGAACGGTGTATGCGGCTTATCTCCTTCAGGTATGAGCTAATATATTGGTAAGCATTCCCAAATATGTAAAAAACGGGGGTTTGACAAAAATGAGGGCGTTGTTTAAAGAAAATCTCCTCATGTCTCTTTAATGCTCACCGGTAAGAGTGACACTGTCACTGTATCTAAGCATTCAGTGGGGGCAAGTATAATTGAAACCATGAAAGGACCGGCAGGAATTAACAATTTAACATTCACTTTTCCAGAAGAAAACCACTAACTTCCCAGTACTTACAGTTATAATACTCAGACACATCTTTCATGAGGTAAAGGCCTTCACGATGCCAGTTGCCTTCCGTCTTACTACCTCCACCATCAATGGTTGAACAAGACACTCAAAATCTTTGCTCCTCACTATGGCATTGTAGTTGCTCTCCTTCACCACAAATTCATGCAAAATTCCTGAGCGAACACAAATGAGAAAAAAATTGATATGGGCATTTCACATGATGGGAAAATAAAATTCAAAATCTTTTATAGGAATTGATTCACATAAACTACTCTTTGCAAACCGAAGTCCCTTATAAAACTCATTGACTTGCATTCTCAAAGAGAGTCTAACTTTAGACCCAGGTTTAAACCAGGGTTAGTCCTGCATTAGTGGACATTTCTTCCTTTCAACATACTATAAAACTTTAAAATGACGGGTGAGAAAATTCCTCATTCCGGCCCATCCATGAGGAATTTTCTCACCTGTTACGGCACACTTTCAGAGTATGTTGAAAGGAAAAGGAGGAGGAGGTATTAGTATTTAACGACGCATCAACACAAACATGTCATTTAAGTGTCACAAAGATACTTTATTTCAATTCACTTTTTTATCATATACACATAGGGAAGAAAGCCCCGTTTTAGAAGCAGAAAACCGGAGTACCTGGAGAAAACCTGCAAGGTCGAGTATGGACTGGAAACCAAACGCACATGAAATCGCAGGCCCGACCATGGGTCGAACCTGGAACCACAGTGGTGCAAAGCGAGGGAAGACCCACTGCGCTAACCCGACCCCCGTTGAAAGGAAAAAAGGTCCACTCATGTAGCACTAACCCTGGTTTAAACCTGGGTCTAAAGTTAGACTCCCTTTTAAGAATACCAGCCATAAAATCCACAAAGCAAATTTAACTCTGCAGCAGTTTCTATGGTTACCTTAATCAAGTCCAGCTTGAGTTTATCTGAGTACTGTAGCACTTGGAGGACATTGCAGTGACCGATGGACACCCAGAGATAATGCACACACATGTGCTCTAATCGTGGCACTGTGAACTGTGTAGAGGGAATACACAAAATTATTACATTAGTTATGAAGTACCCACGTCACAACCAAAGAGATAGAAGTGATAAAAGGCTAGAGGTCGGACGGCCATCACAAATCAACGAGCTCACTGGCGGACGCTAAGATGTTTACCACCCAAGCCCATTATACCTAAAACTTACAGCACGGAAAAATGCATTTTCGGGTTGATTTCGGCAGACGACCCTCGCTTATAAAATGATTCTTAGATATCCAAGAACATCGTCAGGCATGTGGTTTATTCAGAAAGTTTACCGTCGCAAAGAACAGACATGATGTTTTTTGCAGATTTCCGAAATGGCTTCCAAAATAGCATGGGCTATAGCATGTTCGTAGTTGCTCTGACGAGTGTGACGTATTTAACACAGTTGTAGTACACAGTACATACACAGTTGTAATATTTTAATTGGTATGGAACTTTGACCTCGGTAGGTGCGAAAACAGCGTCCGCCTGCTCGTTCGTTTGTATTATTGGTAATCAGCGAAAATAAACGTGTTCGTGCCCATTCCAAAGAATTAACTGGGAACAGTCCAGAGGCCTTGGTCACAACATGCTTCTTAGAATCAATATCGATCACTTACTGAAAAAATGACATTAAAGGAAGCAAACAGCACTGTTCAAAGATATGAATCCCCATTCAATTACGTGTTGCAGTAAGTATCTGTATGAACAGTTATGACTAAAATATCTGATTTTGACCGTATTGGGTTACTTTCAGTCTTAGCACTTGTCAGGTATGTTAGCCTACCTATTCCTGTTACATACATGCACAAATCCGATTTCTTATGATTTTTTAGATTTCCTGATTTAGCAAATCACTGGATACTGCCTTTAACCCAACAGTCTTTTGGTTTCTAGCCTATCTTCCGAAGGGAAGGGGTAAAGGGATAGAAGCTAAAGAAGATTGGACATCCGTGGTGGGATTGTGGGATTTTTCTCACTGGGTGTTCGCAATCTTTTAATTTCTTGGAAGTATTTAAAGGTGGATGACCCGATTTGAGTCTATAAATTTTTCATCTTGATTGAATAGCCTTCACCCGAAAACCCTATCTGTAAAGTAATTTCCAGTTCTCTTACCTCCATGGATAGTTTGTATACATCCATCAAAAGCAATAGGAACTCTGTATTTCTATCCACGAATCCTGTGTAAAATAAAAGTGAACGTCAACCAGGTTAGAGTATTGATATATAT